>CAJQZN010040540.1:35256-45915 GCA_907164685.1 Colias eurytheme
AATCTCTGTGTGAAAATCTCTGTGAAAATCTCTGTGTGAAAATCTCTGTGTGAAAATATCTCAGTGAAAATCTCTGTGTGAAAATCTCTGTGTGAAAATCTCTGTGTGAAAATATCTGTGTGAAAATCTCTGTGTGAAAATCTCTGTGTGAAAATCTCTGTGTGTCAGCCTTCATACAATTTGTATAAACTCGCTGACCGTTGTTGGACTGAAGAATTTTTTATGATTCAGACTCGGTGGCACTCGGGGACTGCCGCGGTAAAGCTATTGCATGCTATGCCTTCAAGCCACACCTCACGCCAGCCACACGTCGGAGTGTTTTTTCGTTACGGAATTTCTCGATTCGGTCCCCGCGCTCAAGGCCCGCGATAGAAGCTATAGACCGGGAGATACTGACACAAAATTTAGAGTCATTTGTAACAAGGATGGCGGTTCTACAGGGGTCTTAGTACGCAATGACAAAAAGAAAAATGATGGTGTGAACGCTGGTACCGGTGGCTTAGTCGCGTGGGCGTTTGTCGAACTCGTCGGAAAAATAGCGAAAGTCAAACGATTTGTAACACAAAAATTTTAGAATTTACCGATAGCCCATAAAAAAGTAGTAGGCGGTAGTGTCATGCCATACTTTTCCGGTGTGACTTACAGCCCGCCATACCGATGCGAATGTGTTGATTTAAATAAAACAATCATTCAACCATTTGTACCAGGCTAACTTTTGCACAGGTAACTATCGTCGTGCAGCCATTCACGAAAATCGCCATGCCATACTTTTCGGACGATTCCAAATGGTCGCCATACCGCCGAAAATCTGCAAAAAATTTTTATTTCGCCAAACTTTTTGTAACAGTATTGCATTTGGATTTTTGGAGAGTATTTGATAAAATGTGACCATTATTATATTTGCCATACTTCTAGTAGGGGGAAAAAGTGCTGTCATACTTGAAAACTTAATTTATTATTAATTTATATAAGTGAAGATTTCCAACACATAGATCTTTGAAATTTTGTATTTATATTTGTTGATCCTCAAACTTACAGGAAAAATAAGTGCCATACTGTTACAAATCGTTTGACTTTCGCTATTTTCCGACGAGTTCGACTAACGCCCACGCGACTAAGCCGCCGGTACCAGCGTTCACGCCATCGTTTTTCTTTTTGTCATTGCGTACTAAGACCCCTGTAGAACCGCCATCCTGTTACAAATGACTCGAAATTTTGTGTCAGTATCTCCCGGTCTACTATGCAATAGCTTAAAAACAACATTTACCTGATACTTGTAAAACATACGGTCCCTTGAACGGGTTTAGAGCCCAAGCTTCAATGACACTTCTCTCAAGCGCCTTTAAAATGTACTTTCCCTGTAATTCAAATGTTTGTATCCTATCGTTGAATGGTAGGAGTTCGAAGATAACCCCTTTTGTGATTTCTGAAATAAATTTAGTATAGTAAATTTACGTATGTCTATCCAAGGAAAAGACAAGCATGGAAATATCTTAGATGGAGATAAATTAAGAGGAGGCTCCCTTTCTCATTTCTGGCACTGAGAGACCGGTTTACGGTACTAGACGCTAATACAGACGTAATAAAGTTGAATATCGCGTGCGCTCTTTGATCGCGTTCGAGCTCGAAAAGTAAGTCTCAATTCTTATTTCGTTTATAACTAAAGTAATAATTGATCTAGAGAAAAAATATCTTGGGATTCGATAGTAAACTCTATTTTCTTACTGTTAACATTTATTTTAGACATAAAGTCCAAGTAAATCTTTAAAAAAATGTAATAATCCTTAAAAAAGGCATCATTTTTGAATAAAAAATGAATCGAGCGAAAATGTTACAATTATGTTTCTGTCTTGTACATCGAAAGAAAAAGACCCAATAAATCATATACTAAATTTCCATTTTGATTGTATGTGTGACTGTTTCAGAATATTAATGCAAATTCACATAAAATTTAGGGAGCTTCCCCTTAACATTGCCGAAGAATTACATTTATGGTAGTGAAGGTGATTTTGTAAGCCTAACTAACTTTTTGTAGCATTACTTTTACTTAAATGAAATAATGGCAAATATCAAAATATTATACAAAAATTTCATAACAAATTATGTCGAGCACAACGAATTATTTAACTCAATATTTTTTTATTGCATCGATAGATGGCGAAATTAAAAAGCATCACCGCTGTGCCGCGGCCGGTCGGAGTTGTTTTCGTTATGGAATTTCTGGATTCAGTCTCCACGCTCAAGGCTCGCGATAGAAGCTATGCAATATAATATAATGAATAACTTACGTCCACTTGGTATAGACGATTTTATATTTCCCCGCTGAATGAACGATACAAAACTGTATGACGAATTATAAGACTCCATAGCCTGTAATAAAACAAAAAATATATTAAAATAAATACATAAAATGCATACAACAAGTCAATTTTTTATCAGAAGGCGGCCTTATCGCAATATAGCGATCTCTTACAGGCTACTCTTAAAATAAAAATAATAGGTGCATGATAAATATATTCTACGGCGAATGAACTTTGATGACTTATCATAATGACATTTAAATACTTTCAAATCAATTAAACTAATTGCATATAACGAAAATAAATACTGGTCAAATACCGGTTAAACTTCATATTATTCAATTACACCTAATTGTTTGAGTGTCTTAATGATTTATTTACTTTAGAGTTACGATATTTAATAAAATGGTGGATTACTATTATTTTGAATGCATATTTTATGTGTGTTATCTATCAAGTTTTTATTTTGTCAACCGATGTTGACTATTCCAAGCTGATCGTTCTTAATTAACTTAAAATATTTTGTGTTTAATTTCGTTATTCTATAAGTACTAATATGATAAATAATTGCATAGAATATTTCTATGCTGGAATTCCGAGCACTGGGCAACCACTGGTTATTATAATTATAAGTACATAATATACTTTTAGGCTGCAATATGTATATACTTTATTCCATATCTTTTTGTACGTTTCATTGTATTATAATGTGTACTAACATATTCCCTCATAGCATCAACAAGCATATCCCCAATCGCACACTCTCCAAACACGCAGTCCTCAAAATAAAGCGTGTTTACACTTTCGCCGACAACCGCTTGTTCTGCTTTATGCACCATTTCAGCGTATGGCTGCAGTTTCTTCTTTATTTCTTCGTCTGTGGATAAATAGTATAATAATATTATTACGAGGCTTTTTAACGTTCTTGTTAAACAATGTGTCCGGGAAGGATAACTCAGAATCAATGGATAAGTATTGGATATGTTGGCTTTATGAATTAGTTTCATTATAAAATTAATATGAGTTGTAGATTTATAAAAAAAATACTATTTTAAGTAATTCCACAAGGATTAATTAAAGATTTCACAATAGGTATACTTATTTTATATATTAGATGTTGAAATAAAAATCAGACAAAAAAATCTAAGTACCTACAAGAATGAAAAGACGATCATTTTTGCGTCTTTGATAATATAATATAACGCGGGCTCGTCAAAACTGTTTAGCCATGATAATTAACTATTCTGACATCGCATCGCAAGAAATTATAAGACAATTATATAACATATCACTTCTCAGTCTCCGCAGTTTTAATAAAGATTAAATTACTAAAACATACCTTCTGGTAGAGATCTGTTCATGAATATTGGTCCACCCTCCCATTTTACGTAGTCGCCGCGGAAGTCAAAAAATACAGAAAAACTTCCCATATATTTTGTAAAGGCTGACGCTTGTACTATCAGCACCTGAAAGTTAATAAATATATTTTATTAATCTAAATATTTCCATGTGTTCAAAATATGTTGGAATAGTAAATGAAATCAGATCAAAAAAAAAGTTACGCAGATTTTTTTACATTATAAAAATGTTAATAGATTTTTTACTGAGTAATATCGAATAAATAATATACTTAAACATCAAGTAGTAGTAGTAGTAGTAGTAGGTCTAGACTCTAGATTAGAAACTAGCTCATAAGCCTTGTCATATTTCACATTTTATACATTCAAGCCTATATCCTTATGTAAAAGACGTTCTTATTTGGATTATACTGCTCTCCTCAACTTGTTTCAGAATATTGTACATTATTTTCTTTACACAAACCTTATGTTTCATCTCTGGAGCTGTTTCTACAATCACAGGGTAGGTATCTGCGACTCGTTCTCCGCTTGGCGATGGTCCGTTCCATAGTAAGGAGTGCGAGTGCCCTCCCACTATTATATCTACGTATTGACCGTAATCACGTGCTATTTCTCTAAAAAATTGGTAGAATTAAACAAAACTATATAATATAACAATTAACATTATACAGTATGTGTATTATGAATAAGTCAATATTTGAAAAAATAAATAGAGTAGGAAGTGTGCGCAAATTCAAGTTATGTGTGTAAGATAACTATCAACGTTTAATTGAAATATCATAATATCATATAAGCGTCTTTATTTATTAATTGGATATACAATATATATTTAGTTCATTATTTAGAGATTTATTTAGTGCTTTCGCGTTACCAGTTACCAATTTTGTATGTACATATTATATTTGTTACCAATAAGTATAATGCATTAACCTAGTTTTAATTTGGAATCTAAAGGAGTATTTAATAATTTAGGTATCTTAAAATAACATTTTTATCCTTATACTATAAAATTCCTACATTTTAAAGCGATTACAATTTATCTTACTTTACTATGTTGAAAATAGACTATCTATTATTCACAAGTTATATTAATTATAGGGAAATTATCAAAATATTATCACAACGTAAAAGGAAACAAGAAAAATAAACAAGTTTCCATACAGACATTCGAACAACATCACAATTGCAAGATTAGCCCATTGTGAGTACAACAACTGCATCCTGCTTCAAACTAATTCAAAGTATCTCACGCCTTTTATGGTACTTAATATTATCATACGTGAACGTATAAGGTATACTATTGCTCGTTTTCACCAACAACCCGTAAAATTTAAGTGTCACCTAAGTCAGTTTAGGGGATACCTAACGCAAAATTTGCTTTCACCGACGGATAAGTGTCACTTATATCGTTAGGTAGCCCTTAAAATTTAGGGGGTGAATATTTGATCCCCTAGCGTTTAAGTTACAGATATTTATCCTATTGTCAAAAGCATGTAAAAAAATTAAACTAACATCGTAATGTAACACGATCATAAAACATTAACTAATTGCCAATAATTAATTAGAAAATAAAACCAGAGGCAACGATTTCCCCATTAAAATCCAAACGCAAATAGAAACAAGTACATTAACACACACTTATGAATAGTGTTTGAAAAACATGGAACAACTATGGTTTGATAAGGGAGTACTTATATTAACCAGATGCAGCAGTTGACTAATCACAATTCACAATGAATAATTGAAATATTACCTACCTATATTGATGTGTAAAATACTATTTTCATCATCGTCAACACATTTTTATCCCAATATAATATATTTATAGACACAAGTTTCCTATGACTTATTAGGCAATTCACCAATTTCGATTCGATTCCCGGGTATGGTTAGTGAATTTAGAAAAATCTTTTAATGCAGTTCTATTTCAATAAAAAATAAAGCAAAATTTGCAAAATCAATGGGGCCCATAGACAATTTTCATCCTCTATATGGAAGTGAAACTTCTTTAGGCGCATTGAGAGTAAAATTTCAAGTTACGTAGTCACGTTATGGAGTAAGACGACGATTTTGGTATCTTTGAATCTTGCCAAAGAAGTTTCACTTCTGACACGTGTGCTCGGCACACACGCTCTTTTTTCCCGTAAATTATTAAAATAACAAAAGTCATACTTATCCACATCCAATCCACAATGTGATAAAAGGATAATTATATCCACTCCCATTTCATTTAATTTCTTAGATTCACGTAAAGTTGCCACTTTGGGATCTGTAAATTCAACCTCACCAGCTGAGGACAAAATCTGAAACATGAAAAATACAATCATTCTTTCTGCTTATAGAGGTAGAAAAGTAATAATTTTTTTATATGAAAACATATAAGAAAACGAGATATTCGCTAACAAAATGTCCAAGAGGCCAAAAATTAATTAAACAAGTTGATTATGTAATCAAGGACCAAGGTGTGGACATATGTAACCATTTTTATTTTTTATGTATTTTTCCAAAAAGCAAGTACATATATTATTATGCATTATAACATTGTATACAATAATTATTTCACTTTTTTTGAATTCATTTTGTGTAACATTTTTTCGTTACGCGTGACATTTTTCCGTTACGCGCCATCTTTTTTCTTATCCCTACCACGCGTGATTCGACGTATTTCTATAAAGTTGCATATAGTAAATTATTTTATGAAAAAAAAGGTCATAAAGAAGTTTCACTTTAGTAGTAGTAGCCAATGTATTTAGAGTATTTCACACATGTAATTAATTGCATGTAGATCTTATCACATTTATTTATAGCTTAAGATCATTGAGATCAATGTGAAAATGCAAAGGCCGATTGATATTGCCATTTGTGTATAAGTATTTTTTTTTTAATTAAAGCGATCATCTCGAATACAGGCTAAATTAACTTTTATGATAATTAGTCTTTTTAGTGTCCGTATCGAAAAGGTAAAACCCTATTATTTTTCGACTATACTTTGTTTTACTCGTAACCCGTTTCGTACCACGTTTACGTATTTAATTAAAAAATTTGAAGTGAAATTTAGGCACGTGGAGAATAAAATTTCAAGGTCGCGTCGAGAAAATATTACATATATATTATATATCTCTCGATATCAGTGTATGTATTTATGAATAATCATTAACAATGACCTATCTAGCACTCACCTCTATTTACATATCAGAAAATATTTCGTTATCTAATGTTTGCAAATATTTGCGAACTATCTCAATCAATGAATACCTATCTACTGTCGTTATAAAAGTCGAAAATAATATTATATGTTAATTTCCCTATTAAAGTTCAACAATTTACGTAATTAAATTCAAAATTTTATTTTTATTTTGAATTTAAGCTAGGAATATTATTTAGAAAATAAATGCCATTGCCAAGGTTACTACCTAATTTATATTTTTTAAGCTATTCCATAGCTTCTATCGCGGGCCTTGAGCGCGGGGACCGAATTGAGAAATTTCGTAACGAAAAAAACCTCACGCTCCCCACTCCGACGGACACGGAGGTGTGGCTTGAAGGCATGTTATGCAATAGCTTTACCGCGGCAGTCCCCGAGTGCCACACGTTTTTTTTTTATATTTTTCACTATTCTACATACGATACACGTAAAATTATAAAATAATGGCAATAAGTGTATTTGTGATAAGCAGAAGTGATTTATTCTATTTCTAAGCAAATCTTCCGTATTAGACAGTCAATGCCGATCTATTTGAGCTTCGTTTTGTCACTTTTGTTAAGCTATATAAAACGGGCAATAGAACTTGATTAACTTTATTACGCACCTTAGTAGTAGGTGTGATCAGTCCAATAATACCGATCTTCCTGCCATGCCGTTCCACAACTATGTAGGGCTGGTACAGTCCTTGTAAGCTCGGTTCCTTGCTCGTATCCATGTTCGCAGCGACCACAGGCGCCTTTAGCCCAGATAGATATGGTGCGAGCCCTGCAGGACCGTCGTCGAATTCATGGTTGCCTATTGCCTTAAAAATATTAACGGGTATTAAAAAGGAATAATAATTTTATAATCGAATCGTAATTGATACATTCAGACAAAGGCACATATCCTCTTGGGTCATGCATTGATTGGATTGTTATTAAAACGTAAATGGCTCTCGATCGTTGTGCTAGGCAAATTGCTATACTTGATATAAAAATACATAAATATAAAAAAGAATGTAGACTTTTAATAGTTAGATATCTACTGACTTTGGTACGTTAAGGGTAAACAGATAAAGTCAAAAAAAATCAAAACAGGGCAATAATAAAAACCTTAAGTTTAGTTAGCACTTCGTCCCCTAATATCATTATACCTAGTAGAAAAAGCTATAAATAAACTATACTAACATGAGCATCATGAGGCAGAAGGTTCATAAATTCCAATATGATCTTCCACTTAAGCAAAGTATACCAATAAGTTCCTTGGAAGCTGTCACCAGCATTTAACACTAGTGCATCTGGCTTCTCCTGTTTTAAATAGATTATATTCTTGTAAAGCCTGGGAAAGCCGCCCAGGCAGGACCCGTTGTTGAAGCGGCATGTTGGAGTTTCGACTGATGTTTCTTCGAACCTGGGTTATGATAAATGTATTCTAAGGATGCGATTTTCAAATTAAGTTTCGTATTATGTATTATACACGAACTTTTTTATCGTGTGCAAACTGCATAGGTCACGTCTACTCGAAAGTATGAATGGAAATGTGCGTTGGCAAATGTTAGATATAGAGACAGAAGTTTTATTAATAATAATGAAATAAATATCTATATTGCTGCTATATACGTTGTCTTGTAATATATATAAAATTTGAATAGGTAGGCACCAGAATAAAAAAAAATACATAATATGTACATAGGAACCATTGCGCTTTGCAATTTTTAGGCGTTTTACTTTCGATTGCTGTTGATCATTTCAATAATAATTGTTTATGCCCTGTTTCTAAAAGGACTCGTGTGACCACACGTGTGACCAAAAAGGGTTCGCGCTAACTTTACGCATGAAAAAATATCCAATAGGATAAGATACATCTTCTGAAAATTATATTAATCAATTAAATACGCGAAAATATAAATAAGTACCTACCGTGAAAAATGATGACTTCCAAGTTACAAAAACATAAGCTAAAGGCTAATATATTCCGAAAATTTTATAGTCTATAAAAAACCAATAAGTAGATAAGTATAAAACGAAAGTTCAGCATTCGGAGGAAATTTCCTCATTGTCCTTCATATAGCATTTAAAAATGAGCCGTATTTCAATCCTAAAGTGAGTCATTTGTATTTTATAAACAACGCTATCGAAAGTCGACTTACTTGTTACTACGAATAAAATAAAATCGTAATGAAATGCAATATTGGAAGGTCAGTGCTCTGATTTATAATTCATATCTATCTGAGGCATATTATTATACTCATTATATTATTATCGATTGTCCATCGATTTCGATAAAACTTGGCACACGTAAGCTGTTGTAGTCTGAAGATATTTTTTTCCAAATATATATAAATTTTTAAAAACATGTTGATGTTCAAACAACATCCTTAGTAAAGGCATGGACTAATAGAATATATTCTATTAGTCCATGGTAAAGGTGAAGACTTTTCGAATGCGTCTGTAATTTAGATCCACATATACTTTGGCGGGAAAATTGAAAAGTGAACTGGAAAGCACTCATGAAACTACATAGTAAATTTTTATTTACATTAAGCATTTACTAGGCAAATATTATATACTAAAATGTTACAGCGAGATGTTCAATAATTACTTTCAAAAATACGGATCACTGACCAATACGACACTTCACCTCAAATGGTCTTGACCTATCAAATATCACGTCCGCAATTGCAATATTAACGGTAATAGCTGTGGCATTAAATATGTTAAATGAAGTACTTCAATTAAATGCATCAATACAAATTTATAAACGAAAATAATTAAGGATATTTCTTTGAAGTAAATTGTTTATGTGAAGTTAATTTGCCTCTTAATTCAAGAGCGTTCAATGCGCAATAATATTTTAAAACAATTAAAAAGATCCTTAACTTGATACCCAGTAATGTACATCCATACTAATATTATAAATGCGAAAGTAACTCTGTCTGTCTGTTACTCAATCACGCCTAAACTACTGAACCAATTTTCATGAAATTTGGTAAGTAGATATTTTGATACCCGAGAAAGGACATAGGCTACTTTTTATCCCGGGAAAATGATGCATTCCTGGAAATCCCACGGGAACGGGAACTATGCGGGTTTTTCTTTGACTGCGCGGGCGAAGCCGCGGGCGGAAACCTAGTAAGTAATAAATGATTGTACAATTATTGAAAAGCCAGTCAAAAAAAACTAAGCAGTATATCCGTAAGTCGAAATAAATAAAATATAAATTATATAATTAATGTAGTTATGTAAACATAAAATTAACAATACCGTATAAAATAATTTAAGCAATTATTAATCTCTATTCCCGCATTATTTTACAAGCTAATAAAAAAACACTTACCGTGCATGGAAGTCGTTGTAATGAATTATTTTCAATTCATACAATCCTTCGAAAGGCAGTGCAAATCCATAGCAATAATTGACCGAGAGAATAAAAATAAAACTGTATAAAACGTTCATTTTCACGATACACTATGACATGTTCACAGCGCGGCGTATTCACAGATACTGTCAATTTGACGTTACTCTAACAATCAAATTGAATGATCTGAATTATCTATTGTAGACGAAATAAGAGGGTCTTCAGAACAATAGGCGAACGAGCGTCGCTGTTTCTTCTGTTGTATGCAAATTTAAGTACACGTTTAAGAGTTTAAACGTTGTACGATTGTTCAATCGTTTGCAGTATTGAATACACTAAAGAAAAATATGGCATTCACAAGTTTTTTCCTCAACGCCGGGAAAAACAATAGCAATTAGTGAATATATATATATATATATATATATATATATTTTAAGTTTCTTGTGGTAAGTATATACGC
>CAJQZN010040540.1:45925-60871 GCA_907164685.1 Colias eurytheme
CATATTGTTAAGTACCTAACTACTTGGAGAAAAAAAAATAGTAGATACAGTGATATTTGTTTTTTTACGCGATACTAAAATGGGGAATCATTCTTTCTTCAAATTTGAATACAAATATTTTTTTCTTACGAAAGTAGAAATCGTATTGATAAAAAATTTTACCGAGGTCAGAAGTTATCTATTTGGCCGTAGGAAGAAAACAATTATTTATAAAACAATACGTTTTATTTACAATAATTATATACAATAAATACTTTTTATAGTGGAGGCCAATATAAGGTTACTTCATTATGGGCGGACTCTGGCAACCATTTTAAATACTCCTCTTGTAAATCTGAAACAAAAATGTATTGCTTAAAGAATCTTAACACACAGATGTTGTTCATTTTATATACCTACTACTATTGGTCGATAATAAATTAACAAATATACAAGAGACATACCTACTCATGGAAAAAACAAAGAGCTGTTTTCGAGAAAAAATTGGCGCCTAAAATGCGGCACATTTTTTTTATAAATATTGTCTACTAATAATATTGTCACATTTAATAACTCAGGCCCCGGAATCGCAGACACAATATAAAATCTATTTTGTCGTGGCCCGATCGGGCCGTTCGGGGCTCAATGGGTTAAAACAAATCGACACCTCTCAACTAAAAATTCACCATTCCTTAACGACTGCACATTCAAAAAAAAGTTTAAAATTATATTCATAAAGAACTTTTTATGTTCATAAATGTTTTAACTAAATTTACTTACAACTCGCTTCCTCCTCCCAAGCCCTTTGTAACTCAGCCTTCGTACCGCAACGTCTAGAAATTAGTGCTTTTAACAGAATCTCGGTTCTTGGTTGCAATTTAGCCCAACTCTTGATCATAGTAGAAGGAGGTGATAGTAGTGACGTCGCGTATTTCTTGAGTTTTGGAAACACGGAACCTTCTAGAAGGAATCGCGCGAACCATCTGCAAGAGATGGCTTAGATTATCTAGCTGTATTTAATTAATAGGTAGAATTATTTATTTTTTTGGTTGTAAATATTATCAATTTTAACATTGTATAAATATACTTATAGATAAATAAAGTATTCAATAATACAAACAATAAAAACACAAAAAGTCTTTTGAAAATAAGTTGTGTGTTGCAAAATTTTACAATTCGTCATATATGATACAAAAAAACCTATCGACATAATATAAGAGACAACCACATTTGTTAATTTCAAATTAGTTTTTTGTTAATTTAAAGTTTAAACACTCTTATCAACAAAATTAATATTGATAAAAATAGAATCGAAACCATCTTCTAATAACATAGCATGTTTTAGCATGTATCATAGTTACCTATATCGTTCAATTTTATCGGGAAAATCTATTTCCATAATTGGCAATTCCCAACCGGCTTTTCCGAACGTTCCCTTGTAATGACCCTTCACGCGACCACTTTTCTCGTCATATCTTGGCTCTGGATCCGATAGTGATTCTGAATAAAAAAAATTGGTTGTCTGTAAAGTCGGTTTACTGACGATAGTTGAACGTGACAACGTCCAATTGTGCTTCTTTGTCGCTCGTTCCGCGCTCTCGCTTGCACTTCAAGTCTTACATGGCACGCCTCAGAGCGAGGTAACGCCGCATGAGTCATGTTTTTTCGTGCGTGCAGCCGGCTATATCGAATTATAAGACGTCACGTCAAAAATAGAAAATTTAATTATATGTAGTTCATAATGATATTGTATCTAACGTGAAACACTGATAACTTAAGTAAAATTATATTTATTTGAAAGAATATATATAGAGCAATCACAGCTATAACGTTAAAATTTAAGAACACCGAATTTTATTATAGCACTATACCGTGACTCCTTCCTCGCACTATTATAAAGGCACTAAATACTATAAATCATAAAGGCACTACTAATTATAAAGGCACTAAATAAATAAAGGCACTACTAATCGCTCGCACCCATAAATTAAAGCAAGTACCATTCTCATTTCTTAACAAAAATGTATATATTATGTAGACAAAAATTAATCTATTAATTTCCGTAACCTTCTCCCTTAAATTTCATTTCACGTTAAGAACATGAATGAAAGTCGAAAAAAAATCAAATCACTTCAATATTTTTGATATCAAACTTACATACAATTATTTCATTCCACATAAATTGCATAATCCATACCAATATTATAAAGCTGAAGAGTTTGTTTGTTTGAACGCGCTAATCTCAAGAACTACTGGTCCGATTTTAAAAATTCTTACGGTGTTGGATAGCCCATTTATCGAGGAAGGCTATATGCTATATCATCACGGTCCTACCAACAGGAGTGGAGCCACGCGTGTGAAACCGCAGAGCACAGCTATTTTAATATAAGTATTGTAACAACTAGCTTTCCGCCCGCGGCTTCGCCCACGTAGTTCCCGTTCCCGTGGAACTTTCGGGATAAAACGTATCCTATGTGTTAATCCAAGTTACCCTCTATATTTGTGCTAAATTTCATTGTAATCGGTTCAGTAGTTTTTACGTGAAAGAGTAACAAACATCCATACATCCATACAAACTTTCGCCTTTATAATGGTAGTAGGATTCATCACGTACCAAGATGGCACAATTGCGGGACATAAACCGGCAGCCATTCCGGTTCAATAGCCGCTACATTCCTCATCACCATCTTGCGTCTCTCATCACCGCCAGTCTCGTAAAGCTCCTGGTACACCACCCATTCTGGTATCGTCTTCCGAAGTATGGATTCCGAGTGCAGATGTACAGGTTCTTCTAGATCGCCGCAGTGGTACGCGTATTTGTACTTGCGTTTGTCTTCACCTGGGAAGTAAAAGTAATTAAGTTACCGAGATTACAAAGTTAAATCTATACTTCTATACCAATATTATAAAGCTGAGGAGTTTGTTTGTTTGTTTGAACGCGCTAATCTCAGGAACTACTGGTCCGATTTGAAAAACAATATATCTTATAAATAAGAGATAAATAACCATACACATACCACTAAAAATTTTAGTTCATTAAATAAATACACATACAGTCATATACAGTCTACTTGAGGATACAAATAAACATAGAAATAACAAGCATGAACACAATTTCAATATCATTCACTGTTGCATTTATTTCGAACTTTGGTTTTGTAAGATTTGAATTGTTCGTAAAATAAATCTAGTTTCAAATATTTACCCTCTTTAACTTCGTGCATAGCGATCTTTCTGCCGACCTGGTCTCCCAAACCACTTAGCAGCAACTGTCTCAACAGCCTTGCCTGGTTTTCATCTGGTGGCTTCATCTCTGGATCCACTGCTGCTACATTCACTCCAGACACGCTTAAGTTTATCTCTGAAGTTAGCTGCTTACGTATCTTGCGGATTTCTTTGAGCGCCTGAAATTTATTTTTTGATGAACTATTGACTTATTTTACTAGAAACTCAATCGCATATTTAAAAAATAAAGTGTTTCAATTTTTCATTCAAATTAATACCTTATTTCCAGATAATAATGTTCAAAATCAACTGTTTTCGCACATTAGAAATTTTCGGTTAATTTTTGAACATGATTGTGAGTCTTTGCTATGAAATATAAAGTATTCTGTAGACATTTGTATTAGAATTATAGCAAATTATTTAAGTATATTATGTATACTATTTAAGACACTATTTTCAAACTAAGTTTTCATAGTAAATGCAAATCAGATATTTCGTTTGTTCATTTTATGAAAAAAGCTTTGTTAATTTTATTCGTTACCTTTTCTCTTAATCCATATTTAGCACAAAACAATTCTTCTTCCCCTTTCGTATGCGCATATTCCGCAGCTCCCACAGCTCTTAATAGTACACCCGGATCGCCCAGTAAAAGACTATTGCCTGTTGCTGGCCAAGAATCTGGCTTACCGCTCATAATCTAGTAAAAAATATATTTTTTATTTTTGCTTTATATAACTCCTAAAAATTAATTAATGTTTAAAATTAACGCGTGAACAGTCACTTAGTGTTCTACATCTGTATTTTCGATTTACAAATTATAAGTAGCAAAATTTAGAAAGATATAAAAAACACGCTCGAGAATATAATTTTCTAAAAATAGAAAGACAGTGAATTTTTCTGTTTGTGTAATAAAAATCAATTAAATATTGCAAATATTTCAAACCAGGCTTCAAATCATATAAAAAAATAATTACCTCAGGCACAGTGAGAGCAGCAACTAGTGCAATAGTATAAGGCAGTAGATTTTGTTGATGGCTGAGAGCTAACATTTTACCGTAGCGCGGTAATAGGGGAAAGGCTGAAACCGCTTTACCTAGTGGTGTCACTTTTAGCACCTAAAACATACAAGTATTTATGTTTTTACCTCATAATGTATAAGTAATTGATATATTAGAAATAGTTTAGGTATAAATAATTTAAAGTCTAATATTTCCTTAATACGGGTTGATGTTTAGATACATATTACTATAAAATTATTTATAAGGATTAATTTGTCTTCTTTAAAAATACATCTCCAATAAAATGTTTGTCCATGACCAAAATACCTTTAACTAGAATGAAGAACATTCTTTTGCTACATTTTTATTATTTACATAAAAATTACTTACGTCTTCGTCTCCTCGTCTTTTTTTGTTTGTTTCATATTTCTCTAGTATACCTAAAATTTCTAGATGTTTCTCCGCTAATCGCAGTTGCATTCTATCTGGAGCAGTTGGGAACGGGAAATTCACCACCTAAACAAAATAATTTGTTATCAATAGAATAAATAATATTCATTCCAATTCATGTGTTTCAATATTAAAGGACAGGAACAAGAAAAACCCCTTCATAAAACGTTTTTATTGCCTTTCGTCTCTTTTTAATGGCTTTAAACTGACTAGTATATTAAACATTTATATTTAAAAATGATGGATTAGACTTCATTCAACATGGAAAATAAAAAAGATAACACAAAATTTATGCTTATTGACAGAGTAGAAATATAAGTATTGATTTTCTACCAGTGTTCAAATATAACTGCTGCTGTATATAATAAGCGGCAGGTGCACCGCGTGACGTCACTGATAGCATAAAAAATGCAACCCAGTCGTGTTGATACTTTGCTATACAAACAAAGCGGTGACTTCACACTCACCTTGTCTATGCCCATGCAGCGCATCTGCAACAGCAACTCATCTACAGGTCTTCGACACAAATCCGGTTCATAGTGTGGTGCACAATCATGTTGGAACACTGCGCTACTATACAGTCTGTATGCGTGTCCAGCGCCAGTACGACCCGCTCGACCGGCCCGTTGAGACGCACTGGCTTGCGACGTCCACACGATGCGCCAGGCACTAGCGCCAGTGCGGTGGTCGTATACTCTAAAAATATATGTAATTTAGCTCTTCACTCGCCAATACGAGCACCTGATTATACAATGTTTTGCCGCAGTAAAATGTATTCTATGGCCTTATAACTAAGTTCAGACTGAAAAATCATATCATAAAATTGCTCTGTTGCGACGTGAAAAGACACACTTTGGCATTTATAATATTATTTATTAAGCTATTGCATAGCTTCTATCGCGGGCCTTGAGCGCGGGGACCGAATCCAGAAATTCCGTAACAAAAAAACCTTACGCTCCCCAGTCCCTACTCCGACGGGCACAGAGGTGTGGCTTGAAGCCATAGCATGCAATAGCTTTACCGCGGCAGTCCCCGAGTGCCACACGTCTTTTTTTTCTTATGATTCTATGCCTTACTATCTATCATGATCATTGTTAATATGTATTGTTTACAACTAGTATACAACAAATACTTACTTCATCTTCTTCTTTCCAGTATCAATAACATACTTAATAGCTGGGATAGTCAACGATGTTTCAGCCACATCAGTACTAACTACACATAGTCTTGCTCCGACGGGCGGAGTTTCAAACACTCGAGCCTGTTTCGCGGAACTAAGCATAGAGAATAGAGGCAGGACCCATAGAGGCTGTCGGCAGGATTTGATTTCTGGTGTTAGACTGTCGTCTTCGAAATCTGAATGGAGAAAAATAAAAAATTTAAATAAGATATGATACTTAATAAAATGCAATGTGATAATGATATAAATAAACTTATTCACCTATATGTTTGATGTATTTTTATTAACGGCTACCCACTCTAATATTCGGCTCTATACGAATGCATACAATGCGTAATGATTTAATACTAGTAATTATAATTATATTTCCCTTAAAGTTAAAATCTCACCTAGCTTAAGAGTTACTCTAAAGTTAACACGGCAATATTAATTCAAAACTTAAATATCTGTCACATTTAATACAATAACAATAATTAAAAGGTTTCTACTTGTATTAAAGAGTTATAAATACCTGAATCACTCAAATGTCCTTCACTATCATCATCGTTTCCAATTAAATCAGCTTGCCCATCGTCTTCAGGCATGTCATAATCATCCAAATTGATCTTTGGTAATGCTTTTGATTTTTGTTTAGCCTTCTTCCTTGCTTTTCTCGCACGTTTCATCTCTTTTTCTACCTAAAAAATATGAATATAATATTTTAAAGTGTATTTCAAACAAAAATAAAATATTTTGAGTTTTTTTTTATATGCTTTTATAATAAGCATGAATAACATTTTTTTGTAGTGAAATATGCACATTTATAACACAATTCAAATGTTGCCTTAAATATGTTCACAAAGTATAAATTTGTAAGGTATGAACAACAGAATATCTATTTCAAAAGCAGTTATCATTCATCGTTCCATTTGCTGTTGTATTATGGAGACTTTTTTTATTATTATATAATTACTTACCTCATCATCATCAGATTCAATGTCTTCTGGTTCAGAATCAAGTGCTGGATCTACTTCTGTTGTAGATTTTTTGGTGATTATTTTCGAATAATCTATATCTTTGCGATATGGAAACGACGCTTTCAATTTACGCACAAGGTAATTGACCTGAAAGTTAATTTCAATTAAATAATTTTAGTTTCTTACATTTTCAGATATTACTTACTTAATAAAATTAAAATAATATATTAAACAATTATTTATTAAAAACAAATTATGAGCAAAATCATAGGTTAAATTCTTACAGATAAAATTATATATTTTACACAAATAAGACAAAAAGGCTTATTCATAAACAATTAACAAATACTTACTTCTTGTTGACCAGTTACAAATATAAGTATGCCGCCTTCTGGCAATCTTGTGTGTATTTTTACCGACTTTTTATAAGCTTCTTTTAAATAATCACTATATGTATTTTTATTGAAATGTATTGTCACAGGAAACTGTCTGGAATCAATCTAAAAGAGAAGATAACTTTAAGCAAATTATATTTACGAAAAAAATCTCTTTGTAATTTCACACATCAAATAAAAAATGTGAAATATAATATTATAATATGTCTACAATACTCCGTTGAGATACTTTTTTTATAATTGTAATATTAAAGTGAATTCAACAGAGATGTTTTAACTGTAGTCGCATAAAAGCTTTCAGAAATACAATGCATACAACAAACAGATATCAAAGAAATACCGTACTGTACCATAGTTATCTTACCGTAATCAAAGGCGGAGGTTCCTTGAACAACCTTGTGTTTTCAGTAAAGTCTTCCACTCTCAATGTAGCTGACATTATAATAAGCCGCAAGGGGGAACCTCGTTTTCTCCGTAAGGGTACTATTCTAGATAATAAACCTAGCAGAATATCTGTATACACACTTCTTTCGTGGGCTTCATCTATAATTACTACTGAATACTTGCTGAGGAGGAAATCTGACTGAATCTCTTTTAAGAGCACACCTGTAATTTGAAACAACAAGCAAAAATTTTATATTTTGGATTGTATATTGAGGTGTGATGGAATATGCATGTGATGCATATGCGTTCATTAATTGACATAGAACAAAATCGTACAACGAATTGTCAGGTGAATGTTTGCATGTTACAAAGCAACAATCAAAACTTTGTAATGAACGCACGACAAGCGATTGGCACGTTATTGCTCTGTGAATACAATTTGATTAATTATACACAAGATGCAAGCATTTTCCTTGCAATCATCAATTGACGAAAGCATGGTAAAACATTGACAATAGGCATAATAGTACTTTTTTGTATTGGATTTTACACTAGTACTATTCTTTAAAGTCTTTAATTTCTAATAAGCATAACAGTTCTTATTTTACTTTATGTGTCATAATTCAATTGAGCATCTGTAACACTGTAACACTAACCATCTGTCATAAACTTAATCTTCGTGTCTCTTGTAACATTTCCTTCAAACCGCATCAAGTAAGATACTTCCTTACTACTCAAGCCCAACTCATGAGCGACTCTCGCAGACATAGCTACAGTGGCCACTCGCCTTGGTTCAGTCACAGCAATCATTTGCTTTTCAGCATAACCAGCTTCATATAGAAACTGTGGTATTTGTGTTGTTTTACCACTACCTGAAAAAGAACTTTTATAATTTCAAAGAAATAGAATGTAGAATTCTGCAAATAAATCAATTTTCAATCTTAGCAATATTCATCAAAGTATTCTTAAACCAAAGTCGTAGTAAGCAAGTATAGAGACAGTACCTAATAAAATCTAATTTTTTTAACGTACATCAATCCCTTGTATTTTCTTATTAAAATAAATAAATGATCACCTGTTTCTCCAGCAACAATGAGGAACTCATTTTCATTAATCAGCTCCATTATTTTTTGTTCCTCACCCAGTATAGGCAATTTCAACCTTGCTACCTGTATTTTAGGGTCTCTTTTAACATTGATATGTATTGTTTCATGTGACAGCAGTGCTTTTTTTACATCTTTAACCTTACTATCAGCTTTTTTGTTATTCTTTTTATTTTTCTTTTCTATGTCTGTTTCTTTATTATCTATTTTTATACTTTTAACGTCGTCATTTATAACAATTGTGCTGTCTTCTTCTTTAATTTCTACAGTATCAGGAATGTCTTTTATATTACTTTCCTCTATGATACATTCTTGGTCACCATTTTCTACAGCATCGTCATCAGATTCAGATTCTGTAATATCATCTGAAGATTCTTCTAATCCCACTACATTTGGGTCATACTTCGTCTTTTTTACTTTATTAGCATTTTCCAGTCTGAGGAGACGTAAACGTTTTTTTGCTCCTGAAAAGGAATTCAATTATAATTTGAGTTTTTAGTATTCTTATACTTACATAATATATTACTCCAGTTATATTTTCACTACAAATGTTTACTGTTCAAATTTGCTATTTTTTTTTTTATCATAGGTAGTCAAATCTGAGAACTACCTTCAAATCTATAATGTCAATATTTTTAGTGCTAAATTCTCCCAAAAATATTTTTTTCCATTGTTCCAACAACCAAAGTAAAAATGAAAACGTATTACCTGCTATACTGCTGAATTTCTTTGGCTCTTCCTGATCTTCATCTGGTTTCTTAAGTTTCAAATTTGCAGTTTCTACATCATATTCATTAAGTTTTCTTAGACCAAGGGTTTGGAAAGCAGAGATTGTAGTGAATTGCTCCACTTCTTCTTTAGAAGCTTGCACTTGACTTAGAGATTCTAATAATGATGCCCGCTGAAATTTAAGCATATAATATACTAGCGGTCCGCCCCGGCTTCGCCCGTGGTACCTACATGTTCAAACTATCCTATCTCTCAAGTTGGATCGAACTGCACATTGTGTGCGAATTTTATTATAATCGGTTAAGTGGTTTAGGAGTCCATTAAGGACAAACATTGTGACACGAGATTTATATATTATATTAGATTATGAACGATTGTTCATAATATATTATATTCTACAATCATCAAACATTACTTGTTCAAAGATAATTAACTTTGAACAAGTAATGTTTGATGATTTATTTTATTTTTTATTTTTATTTTATTAAGGCTCATTAGCAGCAGTACATCGATTGTTTTACATAAAAAGTACACAAAAAATATAGGACATGATGTACAACTAATAAAAAATGAGCACTGCATGCACTACAAAAATTAATTACATTAAAAAAATAATAATAATATACACATTAAATACATTTTAACTTAATAAAATACATTTTAAAATAATCACTAGATAAAATTAAAATAACAATATAATAATCAAAATGGAATAAAATTAATTGAAATTTAAACAAATAAAATTAAAAAGTTACTTTAAAAATGACTACATATATAACATTCAAATTAAATTAATATAAAATGCAGAATTAATTCATTTTCCAACATAAATAAACAAAAAAATCATGCATAAAAGAGAGGTACCTAGTATAATAATTAAACACTGACATGGTTGATCGCTTGCAACGTCTGTTTAAATTTTCCAATATTATTGAAATGTATATCTAGTGGATCTAGATCTAGATTTAAACATTTTCATATAACTAGTATTGGTTTAAAATACAATCAAAATGCATGGTATATTTGTTTAATTACATAAAATATCTCTTTGGAAAAAAAAGAAGAACACACCATTCTCAAATGTTCATGGATAATTTGTGAGAATAAAGGTTCATTGAATTAATTCATACAACAATAAGTACATACATTTTCTTTCTTTTTCTTTTTGTCTATTATTTTTTCCAATCTCTTCCTCTGAGCCTTGGACAAAAATCTTGTTTTTTCTTTCTTCTCTGCAACAATTTTAGTTTTTCTCTTTTGTGATGGCAGAGCCAATAAATTACTGGGATCCTCCGATCCATAGTTATTTGTAGCAAACTCTAACTTAATCTGAAATTACACAAAATGCATTAAGATAATCGTACTCATAAATAATTAGGTATGTTGCACCGAAACTAGCAACAAATAATCTCCTAATAACTTAAATTTAATTAAACAGGACTACAAACACAGTAAACACATAATAAATCAGTAGAATGTGTAAGTGTTTGGTAAATAATACATAATCTTTGCCCCCCCTGTCCAGGAGATCAATCATAAAAAAGTACTCTGTGGATCAATCCATTATTTACCTATACACTGGAGACAGGCTGCCGCCGATGGGGTTGCGAAAGATCAAAGAATTCCATACAATACCCGCGGCCCCATAATTAAAGCGTCTCGACGGAACACAGTGGTGTTTTAGTCGGTAAGAATCCGACATAACCCACGGCTCCTTCCCCGGGGCCGTGGGTATCTTTGAAAGATTTCCCCACTTAAAAAAAAAGTAAATAATACATACCTCGTTGGTTTGAGAATTATCAACGTTTGTTTTTACCACTTGCCGCGCTTTAGCGTTATATCTTTTCTTACCCATTGCGATATTTTTACATTACATATAAATATCTGGCAGTTTATTAATTACAATATATTTGTTTTTATCGAAACTCGAAAGCTTTATTTTAACAACACGTGCAATTGTTATGACATTTTTTAATTTTTTTTTTTATAAATAATGTAAGTCAATTGTGACTTGTGAGATTGTGAGTGTCAAGTGTCAACTGTCAACTATCAATTTTACGTTCGGAATTATAGGTGATTATTGTGATAGTACCTAAATAAATAAAATAATGTGAAAATAAATAATATACCTAAATAAATAAATAAATAAAATCAAAAAGAACGGGTGTGCCAAGCACAAGTGTCAGAAGTGTAACTTATGGCAATAAGATACCTACCAAAATCGTCGACTTACTCCATGACGTGATGGTATTGAAATGACGCGACATAGCAATTTACTTTCAATCTCAACGCGCATATAGAAATTTCACTCATTCATTTTAAAGAAAGCTCATTTTAAATCATTATCTATCGTCTTTGTTTTAAATATATACCAAGAAACGTAATTTAGCGGTGCGACTAAGCACAAACTCCGTTTATTTTATCATGTTTGCAATGACCTTGCGCCTGGTGTCAGTCTGTAGGTACACCATAATAATATTTATACGTGATTATACACGATAAACCACAGCGATAATAATCTCATAAACGTAGCACTTAGACGTAGCACGACACTAGCACCTGTGACTAGCACCTTAGAGCATTTAATGCTCAGAGCACCACACTAGCACCGACTAGCACGATTACTAATGGCTGGTTCACACTTTGATTAGTACCTGCACTCGCAGTTGAATTGGACACTACTCGCACTATCGGTCAATTAGGGAAAGCTGGCATGTTCACAGTACTCACACTTATGCAATTTCACTTACAGTATGTTCAAAATAAATGCGACTCTAGTTTCATTTTAGACTTGAATTGTAAAATGGGTGCGTTGTAGATATATATATATATGCAAATATAAATTTGTAGTAAGTACGTAATACCTACCAATACGCGCTAACAAATTAATATGTGTTACATGTTTATTGTATAATTTTCACACTATTGGTTTTAAACTCAAACTCAAACATTTATACAATTAGACTTCTTCTAGAAGCACTTTTGAATCGTCATAACTGTTTAACAGTTTTAACATTTACCACCAATTCAGAAAGTAGTATCTATAGAGAAGAAGAAGAATCTATTTAATCATAATCGTAATCTTCTACTTCACTGTAACTTTCATCGCTCGAAGAACTCGATGTTTCGTTGTCGGAATTTCTTAATGTTATTATAAATGAGTCAGTGTAATTATCTACTTTTGGTTCTAATTGAATATATTTTTCCTCATGTTCTCGCGTCTTTCTCCAAACGTCACTAAACATATCCAGACTAATAGCATTTGCTTCCTTTCTAAATAATTCTTCCACAGTTTTCAAGTTAAAGTTCACATTTTGTGATGCTACTTTCCCTTTAATTATGCCCCATAGTAACTCTATTGGGTTGAGTTCTGGATGGTATGGTGGAAGGCGCAATACACTATGTCCATGATCTTTGAGGATTGCATCAAGTAGGTAAAAATGGTGTATAGTTTGGCTTATTTTTTTTAATAATGTGATAACTCTGATTATTAATTAGTAATTTGATTTTTGAAAAAAAAAATGCCGTTTTAGTCAAAATTTATATTTTTCTAACCAGATCCTTATCATCCAAATTTCCACCTTGGTGAGAAAAATTGACATTTCTAATGAAAATGAACAAAAAATTAAATGATTTTATTAAATACTGTAAAATAGTCTATAATTATTCCATTTACTGTATCACAAAATTCTTCATAGATTTTTAGATATTCGTACTACACCAATTACATCACCCTGTATTTATAAACAATTGCAAAATATGACACATACATAGGCCGGGAGATACTGACACAAAATTTCGGGTCATTTGTAACAGAATGGCGGTTCTACAGAGGTCTTATTACGCAATGACTAAAAGAAAAATGATGGTCAGAACTCAGAACGCTGGTACCGGCGGACTAGTCGCGTGGGCGTTAGTCGAACTCGTCGGATAAATAGCGAAAGTCAAACGATTTGTAACACAAAAATTTTAGAATTCACCGATAGCCTATAAAAAAGATGTAGGCGGTAGTGTCATGCCATACTTTTCCGGTGTAACTTACAGCCCCCCATACCGACGCGATGCGTTGATTAAAAAAAAAAACAATTCAAACATTTGTACCAGGCTAACTTTTGCACAGGTAATCATCATCGTGCAGACATTTACGAAAATCGCCATGCCATACTTTTCGGACGATTCCAAATGGCCACCATACCGCCGAAAATCTGCAAAAAATTTTTTTTTCGCCAAACAATTTGTACCAGTATTGCATTTGGATTTTTGGAGAGTATTTGATAAAATGTGACCATTATTATATTTGCCATACTTCTAGTAGGGGGAAAAAGTGCTGCTATACTTGAAAATTAATTTATTCGTCACGTTTCAAAAATACGACTGTACAATACGTAAAATATTTTTTTACAGTATGGGATCATTATATTCTGTTTGTTTGTATACAATTCTACCTAGAAAAAAATATCGCAGATTGCAAACATGGGGCGGATGATTGTAAGACTTAAGCCAAGACGTAAAAATAAAATGAAAAGAATTGGCGATTTGTACCAGTACGGCATTTTTGGAAAGTATATGATGCAACGTGACCATTATTATATTTGCCATACTTTTAATAGAGGGAAAAATTAGTGTCCTACTGCTACAAATCGTTCAAACTACGAATAAAATCTTACAATAAGAAAAAAATCTTATACACATTCGCCACCTCCCACAGGTATGGCATTATTTTTTTTTTTATTTATTTATTTATTTATTTCAGGTAACAGACAATAAATTGTACAGACCCATATTATAAATACCTTACAGACTAACATACATATAATAATTTAAAACTAAACTAAATTAATACAAAACTAAGAATATATTAAGCACTACACTATAGGTACACAATTCACGGCACTGGCGGTGTCATATTGCGCTGAACGGGCTTTGGCTGGGTGTTGCGAAGCCGCCCGCGAAACCGCCGGAACACAACACCACGGGGCCAGAACTCCTCGCTCATGAAGGTCGACAGCTGCTCGCTCGGTACACGCACAACAAATGAATTAAAATTCAAATTGTTGCGCGGCTCCAGGCGCTGGACCCTCACGATAAACTTGGTCTTCACCCGCACATACTCCACTACATCAGAAGCTTGGGTAGAGTGGTGCAGGCGGGACACGTACAGCTGCGTCGTCGGTATGGCGGGCCGCAGCAGGTGGTTGTTACCGGTCGGGGCGGTACCGCACTTGTTGGAGGAGGGCTTCTTTTTCTTCTTCCTTTTCTCTACCTTTGTAAAGCCTTCCTCATCGAGTGGATGACTATTCGCGCTCGACAAGGGTGCCGCACGGCGCGGGGAGTCCCTGTGCTTAACGGGATCTCCATCTCGGGTGATATCTTGCCGCTTTACGGGAGGCTTGGCGGCAGCGGCCGCGTAACCAGCCGGTGTCGGGTTGGCTACACGTGGCGGGCTCTCCGGGGGAGGCGCGGGTCGGGCGGGGCGCGGCGTGACGCGGTCGACGGCCGGATTATCACACTTCTATTTATAATCATTCAGGAGTTGTTGAAAAAAAA
>CAJQZN010040541.1:0-29744 GCA_907164685.1 Colias eurytheme
CAAACAAAAAATCAAACCTTTCCTCTTTATAATATTTGTATAGAAAATGAATCGCAAAATGTGTTGGTAAGCGCATAACTCGAGAACGGCTGAACCGATTTCGATAATTCTTTTTTTATTATATTCCTTGAAGTACGAGGATGGTTTTTAGGGTTCCGTAGCCAAAATGGCAAAAACGGAACCCTTATAGTTTCGTCATGTCCGTCTGTCCGTCTGTCCGTCTGTCCGTCTGTCACAGCCGATTTACTCGGAAACTATAAGTACTACAGTGATGAAATTTGATGGGAATATGTGTTGTATGAACCGCTACAAAAATATGACACTAAATAGTAAAAAAAAGAATTGGGGGTGGGGCCCCCCATACATGTAACTGAGGGATGAAATTTTTTTTTTCGATGTACATACCCGTGTGGGGTATCAATGGAAAGGTCTTTTAAAATGATATAAAGTTTTCTAAAAAACATTTTTCTTAAAGTGAACGGTTTTTGAGATATCAGCTCTCAAAGTCGTAAAAAGTATGTCCCCCCCCCTCTATTTTTATAACTACGGGGTATAAAATTCTAAAAAAAATAGAGGTGATGCATGCTAATTAACTCTTTCAACGATTTTTGGTTTGATCAAAGTATCTCTTATAGTTTTTGAGATAGGTTGATTTAACTGTAATTTATTATATTTGCTGCTACGGAACCCTTTGTGCGCGAGCCCGACTCGCACTTGGCCGGTTTTATGTAGAGAAAACGTAAATATGTACCACGGGCGAAGCCGGGGCGGACCGCTAGTTGTGAATAAAGATTTTATTATCATTTTTTTTATATTACGTAATTTATTATTTGTATATTCCATAAAAAATGTGCTTAAATTTATCCAAGCCTGCTTTTAGTGCTTCATTCAAACACTTAACCTTCTTAGAAATAATATTATAGTTGTAAGACTAATAGGATAATATTTTCTTGTAGGATGAAGTGTCCTCAAAGAGAATAACTAGATTTTAATGTACCTATAGTTAAAACTTAATTTCACAATATAGAAAATTTGCACATTTCTGTCTCGTCACACCACAATCTACTAAACGGATTTTGATGAAACTTGACGGTGTTATAGCTTAAATCAGTATTACACACAACCTTAAATACTAGCTTCCGCCCGTGGTTTCTTTTGTTTCCAAGTCAACCTGTGGGCATCTAGAAGGCCATAAACAAAAAAGAAGAAGAAGAAGTCATCTCGTGCAGAACCGGGAATTGCAACTTGTGTATAATATAAGAAGACTAAGATTTAAAACGTCCTTTTCAAAACATCGTCATTCATTAAGTATTAACCCTCCTATTTTTGTGTTTAAACTACGCAGTACAAATAAATATCACCATTTCCACCCCATTTGTAGACAGACTTATAAATAAATAATTAATCATATCTACACAAAATTGAACAAAAATCAGGAAACTACTCTATGAATATTAAAAGGATTGTGATGTTTGTCTGTATTGATTTTAAAATTATTATTCAAACTGCTGGACTAATTTTGGTGCAACTGTCATATTCGATAAGTAGAATTATGAACAAATTACATGTTATTAGTGTATTCGTGGTTAGAAATAAATTAAATTTAAATTCACCGTAAGTAGGTATCTAAGTTTAAAAATTATTCATAAGCAACATAGGGCGACCTTATTGCAGCCTAATTGCCCAGGAAATCAATTTGATTCACATCGATGCATTATAAATAATAACAGTCGTAATAAAAATTAGTGACTTGCACTACATATTTTCCAAAAAATGAATTGTCTGTAATTTAAAATAGATAAGGTAGGTATAAATTTGTTTTCACGGTAAAATACTGTCTTCGTCTTTTAATTTGACTGGCGAATCTACAGAACGACTAAACCGATTTTAATGGCTCCCGCTCGAAGGTAATAGAGTATGTATGGCAAATATTACAAGCCGCTATTTGTTCCATTATTTGGTCTTCCCGAAGTATCGACATTTACGTATGAAAAACTGCGTAAACTAGAGTCCTACGCGATAAGTCATAAGCACTCCTAGCACCTAGCAAATAAATACCTAGAAATAAGTACAAAATAATTTGCAACACACAAACACACACACAACCGCGTAATATTCCCCAAAACACCGCGCGCCTAAACGCAGCGCACATTATTTCCAAGACAAATGTACCTAAATGTGTTATTACTCCCCTAGCCATCGAGGGCGACATTACAGAACTGTATAAATAATTCAATAAACACGACCAGGCTTGGGGCCCGTGCGTGCACCAACTGTCTTCTGTTTATCAAAAAACCATTTAAATAAATAGACTACTGAGCGTCCCATAGTTTGTCGAATAGTCGAGTGTTTTGTCTCGGTATTAGATAATTTCAGACTTCATACTTCAGATTTTCCGTATTTAGACTCAAACTTTCAATCATTCAATTTATTATTTTAGGCATGTACTGCAATTACAGCTAAGTCAATAGACTGATAGTGAAACTTTTCTTATTATTGTAAAGCTTATTTCTAAGATACATATACCTAATTGACAAATATTGTTACACTCGGAGGTGTAATAATAAAAATATGCATCATATAATGTATCCCAAAAATGCGTTACGTTCGTCACGTTCTTTTCTTACAGTTTTAATCACTTACAAACTCATCAAGACGATTATACTTCAGAAAAAAAAGTACAAACACTTCTCGCAGAGTCTGATAAAAAACAGCTTGTACACCTACCTAAAAACCTACGCCATTATTTTAAATCCCCTCACAAAGTGAAAAAACACCTACACCTTGCTTCACCTCGTTATTCCCTCGATTTCCATGAATATAAAGGAGGTGGGACAGACAAACAGTGCGACTGAATCTACAAAGATATATTAAGATTGGGTATTGGACCCGTGATTTGGTTTATTCAGGCACCAATCGATTTTCGAGTACCTACTGAGTGTCAAAATAGTATGAGAGATGATAGACGTTTTCCTTTACGCAAACAAACGTACTCGGTTTAAAAATAATAACAGCTTTAAAAGTTTTAAAGCTACTAAAGAATTAAGTTTACAATGAGTATGCTGTATGACAAACATACGTATGTATTTTATTTTATGTAACGTTTTATATAAATCAACAGTACGCTTAAACTTATCCGCTTTTAATATTAATAGATCCATAGAAATTTACGTCATTTATTCTATTTACATCAAAACACCTACATCAAATCGAGAAATTTACATAAATCGTAGTATAGCTGTTGTTTAATCCAAAGTGCTTTAAATAAATATATAGCTTTAAATAATTTTATTTCATTTGTTATTTAACTTGCGCGGTGATGAGACAAAAAAAAACATCAAAATATGTTAAGCTACAGCCACAAAGAACTACAGTTATTTTAAGTTCACTTTAATTAAGTTTATTAACATTGTGCATTTTTTGCGTTAAAAATCAGCTAAGAAATACAAAAAATTATCATCATTTCATTAAAATGAGCTAAATAAATAAATGCATACTTGTAAAAGGAGAAGCGTCTACAATTGTGTGTTTAAATAAACGTTTACAAATTGTCTACCAGCTCTCGGACTATACGCACTTTGGATTAAACAACAGCTATACTACGATTTATGTAAATTTCTCGATTTGATGTAGGTGTTTTGATGTAAATAGAATAAATGACGTAAATTTCTATGGATCTATTAATATTAAAAGCGGATAAGTTTAAGCGTACTGTTGATTTATATAAAACGTTACATAAAATAAAATACATACGTATGTTTGTCATACAGCATACTCATTGTAAACTTAATTCTACTACTTAATAAAAATAAAAATTCCATTCCTACGCTATTAGCCATTTTGAATTTCGAACATTATTATGACGTAACACAACAAAGATTAAGCTAACATCAGATGTAGTAAACTATTAATTATGCTTGTCGGATGCCATGCCTCCCCGCCGCAAGATTCCTGAGACATAATTAGCGACATAGCGATCGACGTCATTGCTCGCATAATCACTGGCTTTTAGCATTAATTTATTAGACAACGGTTTAGAGACAACCTTTGACACGTGTACGTAAATACGTATAAAATGTTGTGGGTTGAAAATAATTTTCAAGTTGTTACAATCTTAGAATTCTTTTCTAAGATTACAAGATCTTAGAATATATATTTAAATATGCGTATTCTAAGGTTACAATAGAACGCTTATAGAATTTTTTTGAATTGGAAGAAAATTTTTCTAGGAATGAACGATTTGTATCGGAAATAAACATTTTATATTGTTAACAATCGAATAGAAGATATTTGATATTAAAAACAAATTAATTTTATACGAGTATTCTTACGTGAGTTTAATTGGAACGTTTATTAAATTTAAATATTTTCACCAGACATTCCAAATCTATCTACATATTAATATTCAGTGAAGACAATTATCAAATGTATGCATTTTAGAGCGTTATCTTCACGAATATCGCAATTTCATACATCGTTATTTTCGTATTACAATGCATATATTTGTCGAATGTAACTTTCACCACGATACGTGCAGTGCAACCCAGAGCAGACATTTTAATGAGACGGTCGAATTTTGATCTTTCAACTATTCTATTAGTTAAATCAAATAAGGAAATCGATAGAATATTTAATATCTAACTAACATTAGCGAGCGATGGAAGGGCCCTTTAAGTCAATAATACTGACTGACAAATGCCTTATTATCTATGAATAAATAAAGAATTATGTAATGATCAGAGTGTGTACTAAGGTTTGAAATATAAACGCATTACATATAATACTATTTCAAAGTATGCAGCTTTTTCATGTGAGATATACTTTTGAACATTGATAAATATTTTTCTTTGATTAATAATTTATCATGTTTAAAAATTTTCTTCGTTCTTCGCAGCATTCCATAAACATCCATATATTTTATGTAAAAACATTAAAATACCAGCCAGACTCGAACCCTACACGCCGCTGAACAAAACAAACAACCCAAACTATCAATAACACACTGAAGTTTGCATGAAACTAATAATTGCACAGCCATAATTAATACAAACTATTCGCTGCACTTTCAAAAGAGATTAAAAATTCATTTCCCAGCACGCTGCGCATGCAATAAACTCATTACAACATTAGCCCTCGTAAGCATATTATTTATTACATTTACGTATGAAACCATTCTCGAAATCTAATATTCAACAGCATAAATTGTCCTCGGTGAGGCTCCCGAAGTTAGGCTATAAAATATTTCCTTAAATATTCGCTTTACCTCCCCTTAATCTTCATCTTGCGAGTCTTTGTGACAATGGAATCGCTCGCGAAGAAATGGCTTTTTGGATATTGGTGTATTAATATCTGTTTTTATTTAAATTTTATTCTTAGAACTGTTTGAAGTCATTCAGTGAACCTACCGCTGTACTTCATTCATTTATAGTTCAGAAAATAATTAGTAAATACATAATAATAATTTACTCTAGCTCGCTTTAACTGATCTACACAACAAATTTTATACGTACATACATACCTACTTTTGTTTTATCTGATAGTTAGCAAGTTGTTTCCATCGATTACATTTAATTAAATAACAGAATTTATTGATTATTTCTCCATCAATTATTTTTACTTTATAACAGATTTATCTTTTAGATTTTCGGTGAGTTTAAAATTACGGCAATATAAAATACTTAATTGACCTTATATTTTTATGAACCCACAAATTTTCTGTCAGAACACTAAACACAAGTAATTAATTTGCCAACAAACGGGGCAGTTAGCGTGCTACGCGATTTTGGTTCTTCGAGGCCGGTAATAGGGATTTTGATAAGGGTTGTAACAACAGCCCTTTACAAGTGATCCCGTCTTTTTGTTTATGTGGCAAATTTATATGTGACGTGAAATGGAGGCCGGTAATTGTTTCCCGTATTACAATTGTATTGTTATGTTTTTGTGAATAGATAACAGACGGAACAATAAAATAATGGAAGCGAAGTGACATGTCAAACGTTATTTTCATAGAGATATGTTTTTTATATTTGATTATATTACCTACCTGTTCCTTTAAATAGAAATAGGTTGTATCATTATAGGAAATTGTCTTTCCGTTATACGCCATCAATTCATACACGATATACATCGCTTAGACAAAACATTTACAAACAAAATATCCATATATTTTTACCAAACTTTTCAGTTCACATCAAAGGTCAAACTGAAACATTTAACTATCAGGCTTCTTTTAGAAACAATTTTGAATGGGCATAGTTTTGCCATCAGAAAGAAACATCTGCAGTTCATACCTTCTCACTTCTAGATAATCTTCAAACTTACACCATCCCCAACTTCACGTTTAATTAATCAACACTACAATAGGAACAATAGGAGGTCCGTGCATTGTCGGTCTATCACCTACACTCGCTAAATAGGTCAAGCCCACATGTGATAATCAATCCGCATCCATTTAACTGTTGTTTGTCGACCATTTCACCAGAGCGATACGTCTTTGTACGCCTACATGTGCGACAAGTTTATATGTTGGTCTGTTTGTGAAACGTGCAGCGGTTACGTGGTTATGTTTGAGTAATTGGACAGTTCTAGACTCGATGGACTGAGAGAAAAAGGGACGTGGTGTTCAGTCTTATTGGCAAGATAGTTTTATTTTTTATTTGTTCAAAAACACACACTAACATTACAGTCTCCCAATAGGATAGTGGTTTTACATTTAATTTGTTACATTGAAATTAGAAATATTTAACATAGAATTTGAAGTTGTGGTTACGACTCAATAAGATTCTTTTGTATCCATTGTGCAAAGTATATTACCATGTAGAGCAATGCATATCACGATCAAATCGTACTGATTTATGTGATGCTTTACTGTATATTTTCATGTTTTGTTCTTCTGTTCAATAAATGGTTTAAAAAAAATATATATTGTGGTTTTTATAAACATCCACACATTACCAAATTGTTTTAAAATAATCTTTATTATTTGCAGATACCGTACTGTTGCATACAGTTATTTGTGTTAAGTACAAATCTCTATTTATGTGTCACATATTTTTTTAATTAATTAAGCAATCCAATCAGGAAATCAGAACACGATGTCACGTGTGTAAGATAAATAATATAATGTATCGAAGTGACCAGGGTCACTTATATCACTCGCCCGTATGCTCTAATCCGATTATGGGCCCCCATGATCGCCACAAGGTGTCAGATCATTCAACACTTATTGACTGGCTATTGAACTATATAAACGATACTTTATTATAACTATAGATATATATCCAAGATAGGTATATACCTACGATGCATTTTAATATTCTCTGTAAAACATTGTTGACAAACATAGATATTAATTACATTTGTTTAGACAAGTAACATCGTTATCTACAATTTTAATTGTGTTGACAACCCGTATTTTACAAATTAATTAAATAGTTTTGTTTACTTCATTATTATTATCTCATTACTTGCAAAATAATTATTTCATTATTTGTAATACAAAGAGTTAAAAAATATCTGCTTTGGCTCAGTGCTAAATTCTATTCAATTATGTTGTGAAAAGACGAATTTGAGACTTGTATTATTTTTAAGTGATAGTTTCCTTAATTATAACTTATAAGAGTTCATCATTAACTTTTTTTATCAAAATCTAACAGAACTCACCTTCCCCAAAAATCTTAAGAATAACGTTTTAAACCGAAGCATTCTTTTCACTATACCGAACCTTACCTTACCTTCAACAGAGTGGCTCATTTAACGAAAAAACACATTAATTCCTTCTATCTCCAAAAGATTCCCAAATCCCAGGAACCGCATTAGACGCCTTTCATTGCTTTTACTAAATTAAACCAACGCGTTTTGTAAAGGGAAGACACCTTTTGAAAAACTTGTGAAAAGTTGCGAATTTTCGCAAAACTTAATCTCTGTTGGGGTTCCGGCGAAAGAAGAAAAAGTTTCATAGTTTCATGTGTGAATGTGTGATAAAATAATGAAATATTTAGTAACTTTAGGGACTATCTTCGAGTGGTTTCAAATTATCAAATTCAAGCGCATAAACGTTTTATGTATTTCGTTATTAGGTAGTAATATAGAGTATTTGCAAAACGAACTAATTCGGTGCTAGTATCATATTAAGGGCCGATTTTTCAATGCTTGGTTAAAACTTATCCGTCCAATAAAGTATTACACGATAATATTTAAATGTCACGTGAACTGTCAAATACGGACAATTAGAATGCGTTTTTTAAAATAGTAGTTTTATACATTATTCGACGAATAAGTTTTAACCAAGGATTGAAAAATGAGCCCTAAGTTTAATATTAACTTATTAATTAGAATTTAAGAAGCTGACTAGTAGAATTACGCTTGAATGTAGTTAATTAAAACTAAATACAAGCGTAAATCATCTTTAAATTCCTAAACAATAAAACAGACAAGAAATTCCCCAGACCCCACCACAGCTAAACCCAAACAAATTCCATATTTCACAGCAATTGAAAGCACGAAACAACAACATATAGGTCAACGGTAGACCGTACAATTAGTCAATTGCAAAAACAGGATGCATTCGTTAGCCGATATACCTAGCGACCACCTACGTTATACTTTATTGGTCGACTGAGTGAGAGTCGCGGGAATTTATTAAATTGACCAATTACCGCCCACTGTGTATTATTGAATTTTTTATGGAGTCAACTCGCAGTCTTGTGGACCCTCTTCACAATGGGCAGCGTTGGGCGGGTAGAGGCCATCGCGATGGGCCTAAATATCTAAACTCGGCCGTCATTGCAGATGTTTATTCATAATCACCGTAATAGCGAACATCGACGATAAATTGTTGGGCCAACGTTGTCCATCGTGAATAGGGATGTGGGCCTAAATCAAAAATTTACCTGACGTTTCACATATCAATCTCCATTTGAGAAGACTAGAGTCGCGGTTCCGTCGTTTAGTTAAACAAATCTGATTATATTAGACGACCTACCTTAGGAATTATGCTTTCAAATAAAATAGCAAGTTCGTCATACAGAACAAAATATACAGTGTGTTCAAACTAACTATTAAACTTTGCGATAGTATTTAACATATATATGATAAACGTACAATATGAAACGCAGCAACTAAAGCACCTAATATTTGATTCAGTCAATTCCTACTCAGACTTTCACGAACATTTATAAACCCAAATAAATATAACAAAGTCTCTATCCACTTAAAATATTATAACAATGAAATCTGACCATTATGATTGACTCACCCAGACTATAGATATAATATCTCCTGCAAAATATTGTTAGTTTTACCCATTTATGAACATTCAATCAGATTTTCAAATGGTTGGTTTATATCTATACCAATTTCATCTTCGTCTGGCTACACAACATATACGAAAGGGTCAATATGCGCATAATATCTTAAAGTTACATTACAACCGTTTCCAACACATTAGGCGATCGCCGTTACGCGAACCTTATCATAAATGAAACAAACTGTGGAAACAATATACACTACGTATATAAACATAAACACACACACCTTATACCGCTATGGTAATATTAAAAATATAAAAGTTTGGATGGATGTTTGTTACCTAATCACAACAGAATGGCTGACCGGATCTTGATGATAACCGTCTATCTAAATCTATCTATCACTATATATAAAATACTAGAGGTCCGCCCCGGCTTCGCCCGTGGTACATATTATTATTTCGCAATAAAAGGTAGCCTATGTCCTTTCTCGGGTATCAAAATATCTCCATACCAAATTTTATGCAAATTGGTTCAGTAGATTAGTTGTGATTGAGTAACAGACAGACAGACAGAGTTACTTTCGCATTTATAATATTAGTATGGATAGTGCAAATATATATGTTTTGTGTTTGTCCATTCTGCATAATTATATTGTAATATTTGATTATAATTATGTTGAAACAATTCGTCTATCTCATAATCCTACCATTAGTGTCCAAACGGCCTTTCAGTTTTATAATTTTTTATTTAATAAGAAACATGATCTACAAATAAAAATAAATACAACCCTATTCTGAAACATTATTCCCATACAATTCCAATCAGCCAAGCAGCCAGCAGTAGCAAGAATATAAACCACCAATAAAATAACAATAGCTTGGCGAAGACGCCTCAGCTATTAATCTCGACCAAATATTCCAGAGAAGATTCCCACAAATTGCTTTTTAAATCCGGCAATCGCGGATTTAAAAGACAATTTCTCGTTAACGGGAACCGTTAGCTATATTAAATCGGGAAATTTATTTTAAGAATTCATGTAAATAGTTCAGTAGATGGTCCAAAATTCAAATTATTATTTCCTGGTTTGGCTTAATCTTTATTTGCACAGCTAAATTTGTTCTTCCATTTATACTAAAAAAAATATGTTTTAATATGGGATATATGATTTTACAACATAAAACAGATTTCTCTCCTCCTTACTCCTTTAAAACTAATCAAGTTCTAACTTTGTTTCTATTTTCATAAACAAATATTTTCTTTAAAAGCGGGTGGAATTAATGTGTATATTATGTAGTTAGGATACAATTACGTAAAACTGAATAAATTATGATCAAATACCACATTCTTTTAGCACCATACTTTTATACCATGGAGATATTGTTAAAATCGTCGTACCAAATTACTCCCACACCAAACGATCTCACACCCCTAAATTATATAAAAATAGTAATATAATAACAATTATTGTAATGCAGGTGCCGTGTCATCCCGCTCCCGCTCAGGCTACGTGAATAAATCAGGGCTGGCACCTCCGATCCCTTAAATAAGTACGCGGCCGTGTGTGAAATATCGAGTGCGTTTGACTTCGCCTCGTGCGGCTCTGTGGCGAGACCCTGCCGTCTTGTAGCTATAGTTATGTCATCGTCATCTGGTTGAATCTGCTTTTCGATTGAATGACGAAATTTAATTGACAGTTACATCATCATCAGCGCAAATATTATGTTCCCACTGCAGGGACACGAGCCTCCTGTAAGGGTATAGGCCATAATCCACGTAACCTATACGTAGTTACAAGTAGTAGCTTTACAAATGGAGGTGTGACTTATAAACGCCTTATACTTTAGTTGTAGCAACGTTTGAGATAAATCTGAATGATGGGAAGGTTAAAAGAGCTTTTAAATGGTGTCTTTTTAGTTTTTAATAATAATGTAAGGGGTAACAGCACACGAAGAATATCTGAATGAAGTTTTCCAAAATTAAATGCACGGATCTATTCATATACTTAAATTATTCACTCGTTAGTTGCACATGTGTGAACAACGCCCGAAAAAATATCCCCTTAAATACAACTATTCCAATAACTAAATTCCCATTACTTAAGCCACAAAACTGCCATTTCTAGCAAGCGTCCAGCCAGTACAACGCACTTGCCATCTAATTCACATCACGTCTACTCCAAGTACGGCGATCGTCATTCAGCAATCCTAACCTAAAATGGGACTAGACTAGCGCGCCGCCCGGGTTCGCTCTCTTTGTAATCTACCAATTATAAGCCTTCTGGTTATGAACACTTTGTATTCTGCGAGAGTAGATTTGCCTAAAGATTCTGATATACGTTTAAATGCCTACCTCTTTGTGTAGGCGTTTTGATACCTTATCTAGTATTTTATGGTGCCTATCCGAGGTATGCGTTGAATACTTGTTTTATAAGGAAATATTGTATTATGTATTACGAAACCAAGTCTGTTGTTGGCTGTTGCTTTATAAGATATACTAGCCTTCCACCCGCAGCTTCGCCCGCACAGCCAAAGAAAAACCCGGATAGTTCCCGTTCCCGTGGGATTTCTGGGATAAAATCTATCTATTTCCCGGGGTAAAAAGTAGCCTATGTCCTTTCTCGGGTATCAAAATATCTCTATACCAAATTTCATGCAAATTGGTTCAGTAGTTAAGGCGTGATTGAGTAACAGACAGACAGACAGAGTTACTTTCGCATTTATAATATTAGTATGGATAATAAGTTGGCTAAACGTACACCATCACGATACAATATACATAGCATGTGCGATCAATTTCCCATCAAACGATGTCGAAGATAATATTACTAAGTAGGGAATCACGATGCGTTTGGAAGTACATTCTGCCCTACCCTTAGTGACTAGATCCTCTGGGAAAGAATTGACAATCCATAGAATATAGTTCCTAAACCACAGGTAATAGAGACGCAAATTGCATATCTCATCAACTTACAAAATTTTAGGCCCCAACGTACGACCGACTCATCGATATTCAAACACAATCGAACATTAAAATTCCACCATTCTCTAAAGACGGTTTATAAATGACGCAATTACCGATCCAGGAAACGCTCGAGCGGTTCATTAAACCCCTAAAATTAACTAAAACTACGTGATTGTAATAAGCGTGTGTAATGACTAATGACTAATGCCGCTGTTTTTAATAGATCGAGTCATTGAACCAAACGTCGCTACTTATCGTAAAATTGATTTAGAATATCCCCCGCAGTCATTCAATTATAATTACTTTATTACATTCGTTAACCTTATTTGGTATGCTCCAGTTTTTTTAAGAGTACAAAGATATAAACGTAATCTAAAACTTGCAAGTTGCAAGTGGTTAATTATTACTCCTTCTTGAGATAATATGAAAAATTTGTCATAATATAAAAAGTCATACACAAAGTGTATGAAATATTCACCCCCTATTAATTTTTTCGAAAACCAACTTGAACAAAAGACAGATTGGTCGTTTTACACGAATATTTCTAAAGTGTATACCAACATAGCATACCATCAAATCACTGCCAAATTTTCCAACAGAGAAACAATTAAACCACCAAATCCACGCGATTCCCTAAAAAATGAATTACAACACTCATTTCCGTACACAAAAGCGCATTTTAATATAAAACCTGCAAAGTATCGATGCACTAAGCCGTATTCATTGACACACAAACGCAACATATTAACGAAGGAATAAAGCCCGATATCCACGCGATTACGCCGCTATTCACGGGCCGACAATCGCCTGTTATTTCCGTGAACAGATGGCTTTATGATGAGCGTCTAATCTCCGCCGTCGACGGCAGGTTTACGGCGCGTTATTAAACTGTTAAATGGTAATATAGCATGGCTGAGAAATAGTGATTTACAGCAGGGAACCTACGACAGTTGGCTATACAGTGTACGTGGTTGGAGCTAAGAACAATCCAGTGGAATGACCTAGATGTGGGAAGCTGGGAGAATTGAATACGATGCAATTCAACGACAGTGGGAATAGAATGGTTTAAGCACTTTGTTTGGTCGACTGTAAAGTAAGGATAAAATCGTCGACTGCTCGACTATTTAGTCGAACGTCAAAAACTTAATCCTTTATTAGTAGGCTTTTATGATACTACTTTTATATCTAGGTAACTTTTATCACGAGTCAGGTTTTAAGGAATTGTATAACGCCTATTTAACAGTAATTGGTGTTATCTGAAGTTAACACCAAAGCCTTCAACTACTATGATAAAATTCTTCAAGAATATCCAAAATCCAAAAGATGCGACAGAATAAACACATACAATTCCTTTCATAACATCTTTTTTAAATAGGTTAGAATCAAAACAGAGGTGCCATAACTCCGAATAAGCAAGGGTAGTACAAAATTGACTTCATTTCGTCTTATTTACTCGGAATCCGAAATCCCGATGGCGATCGTAAAACTACAACTGAATAATCAGTCGCCGACAACTTCTACTGGACGATATCAACTTTTGTATACAGCGCCTATGGTTCTTGATACTTGATTAAGAATATACGAATATTTATCATTTTGTCCTTACGTTGGGAATAGAAGGGGAGTTGAAAGTGCAAACGAACATTTTTCAATAAAATTAACACAATAGCTTAAAACTCTAACTAGAATAAATGTGTGTAGAGAAACATGAGTCACCAAAAATTTTATAACTCGTGATCAGATATGAAATTTAACACAGATTACAGTCCTGATAACTTTCTAGTTCCTATTACGCCTACGCATAACAGCGAGCAAAAACCAGAAGCGGCAGAAGTCAAACAACAAATAAATCTATTCAAGTATCAAGACGATCACATCGTAGTGCTGTTGAATATGCATAGCTGGCAGTTGGGACACATGAGACTTCCTCCGCTCGATAAGGAGCCCAGAGCACAGAGATAGACAACCTTTAAGGAGTGCAGATTCCTCGAATAGTGTATAACAGTTCTGGGAAGCAAAAACGCGGTAGGGACGCGTGTTTTTTGGACAGTTTTTTATCTATGAATTAATACGTTGTGGGTCGCCTTTTAGTACCCTTTTTAGAGTAATTTTCTCGATGAATCGCGCTGGAACATATGGTTTTAACTTTTAGTATTAAATGTAGATTTGTCTGACTTTGATTTAATAAAGACTACAATTGACTTATAAGAGATGTTTTCTAATTAGATTGGAGTTTCATATTAGTCGAATAGGTAAGGTAATTATTTGAGTAATATATTGTTGTTATAATACTCAAAATTACCTATTGTTGCTTAGTCTTCGTATTTTTAACGTACTATGATTAAACTTTGAATGCATTTTTAAAAGTAAGTATACATTGTACCTATTATGTACATCATCTTTACAAGAACCGAAGACTAGTTATTATTCACATCGTATAAATCAATAAGTATTAAAATGCATGTAGCCTTATTCTCAAATCTTCCCACAGAATCAGCAAATAGCTGTTACGTCTAATATTTACATAATTTTAAAGTGGATCGATACGCCCGTCCCTTTCACTCCTCTTAAATAAGAAACGATCGGCGACATCATGTCAAGACCTGTTGGTTCTTTGGGACAACATGTCTGTGTCGGAACAAGTGATACGTCAAAGAAGTACCATAAATACCGGCCGAACAAAGGCAAGTAAAAGTATCGAGAGCTGATAGTGATGTTGGGTGATATCGATAAAAGTTACGTGACGGATTTTTTGTTGATGCTTTAACGTCCAAGAAACGGAATGAGGTCACTTATTGTGTTATTTGTGATTAATCGTGTCAGTAAGTTAGGGAGACGTCATTTTAATAACTGCTAATAATCTTGAATTTAAACTTCACAGATAAGAAAATTAACACACACATTAAAATTGACTTATATAAGCTTTAATTCTATAAATTAAAGACTAAATACATAATATATTAGGTTCAGTGAATAATTATGAAATAATTTATATAAACCAAATTCAATACTAAATATTACATCTACAAATTATAAAACAAACAGAGAGCTTACGTTGTTAAATACAATTAACACAAACAGATTATAATCTACCAAATTGTACTAAATCACATGCCCGTCGAGTCAAAACCATAAACATAACCGTTCCGCCACAGCGTAAACGTTATAAAATTATCGGTAAACGAAACCGGCACATCACTACGCTGTAAATATCCGGGGTAAAAAGGGGCACAAAAGGACTATTGTGTGAAGTGTGAGCAAAAAATAAGGGCATCGGAAAAAAATTAGGATGAAAAGAAATCAGTCGATCGCTATCTTAGATAATTGCTGGCCGTTGTTAATTTTGCGTTGCGTTAAGTCGATTAGTGGCTTTACAAATTCGTTGCAAATGATACTATGGGTTGAGGGTAGTTAAAAAGTGTAACGGTTTTTAGAATTTTAAACTTCTTTTGCGTTCTACATACATTTCTAGCTATTGTTTAGAATTTAGATAATACTCGTGAATTTCTCCAAATTTTATGTATTTTCTAATAAAATATTTTGTAGGTAGGTACTTGTTAATTATACCTGGATGCAGTTTATAATTTGGTGTTATTAAAAATTACTTACCTACTTTATAGTAACATACATAACGTTCTTATAGTATATCCTTTTTTAGTTCTTTAAAAATAACATAAAATTGCAGGAAGTAGGTACAGAACATTTTTTGGGATTATTGTAATAACAATACAACTCATACCTTTTCGTTTGCAAACACATAATTATAATTACGAGAATAATCAAAGAAAATTTCCTTGTGGCTTGTTCTTTCATTCATGCGTTTTGTAATTGGCCCATTACCCTTTCGCGAGTGCATTTTTGGACAAACCCGAATTTAGGCTCTCTATGCACCAAGACTGTTATTATTTAATATTTATCGAAAAAAATTGTTCTAAATTACGATTCTTTAATATTACATTGACTTAATTATTATTTTTTCAACACACATCTCTGATCTTAATTATGTACTTATACGAATATAGAATTGAAATTAATATATAATTTGAAATACGTTCATCATTCAATCATTCACTATCTTTAAACACATTTATTTTAGTAAACCGTTCAAATTTCAAGTCATAAATTATCGGATAATTCAAATATAACAAAAGTATATATATATATTAATAGAGCTTACAATAATATAAGCTGGGACAAAATAATATGATACATAGTTTATTGTTATTTTTATGACTACCGTAGTTTCTTCAAATATACCCATTCCATATTTCTCCTCAAAGAAGGAACCCGATAATAACATAATTAATATTATTTTTCCTTAATATGTACAACGTTTAATAATATCTTACGACTTATATCATCATTCATTTTCTTTCGTTCCTAAATTAATTAACAACCTAATTGAAATCGAGAGGAAAAAAGTCTTAGAGGCTACGAAAAATGGATGGTGAACTAATTGAGTGTTAAAACGTACTTTTAAAAGCATTTCTAAAAGATATCTAGTTTAATTTTTTCTTGATTATCGATTCCGTGTTCATTTCGATTAGAACCAATTCTTCTAATACCATTATTGACACCGTTTCAAAAACGCCGCGTTTCGACCGCCCATTCCTCAACCGCTTTAATTTAAAGTTCAAATGAAATCCATTACAAAATCTTTCAGAACTCGTTCCACAGGTTGTGGAATGTGGTTTTTCGAAATTACTACATTTTTCTCCTTTCGCGGATGTAAACTAAAGTATGCGTGTTTAATTGATGTCGCCGTTAATAAAAGTCAGTTAATGCCATAGGTTAATGCCTTATGTATCCGATTAAATTGATTAGGCCTATTTCAAAATTAATTTCTTGTAATCTATACTTTTAATGAGAACTGCAACTGTTTTATTTTTAACATCCATAGATAGCAACTAGTTATTATTCTGTGTAGATAGTAAGCCATGTGAATGAAGCTGTGGGCATACATTTAGTATTTTTTATTTATTAGTAAGTAAAATTCATTAGCGAATCGATGGCAAAATATTATCATTAGCCCATATTTTGTCTTTGTTTCTACTGTAAAGACAAGCGTTTTTCGTTTCGTAATACAACACTAGAGAATGTACCAAAAATGTCTTAATTACTAAACCATTTTTGATCAAATATCAACAAACAAGACGTGCTAAATAAAACCGTTTAAATTAATTAGATTTACATAAATAGATAACATAGATTAACTACAACTGTATCCCACGGTCGAGATCGCGAAAACCGCTTTCATCACGCTTTTGATAAATTTTATTTTTTACAGTATATAACCGTCAATACTAGAATAAATCTTAATATATACATATTATAAATCTCGTGTTACAATGTTTGTCCTCAATGGACTCCTAAACCACTTAACCGATTATAATAAAATTCGCAAACCATTTGTAGTTCGATTTAATTTGAGAGACAGGATAGTTTAAACATGTAGGTACCACGGGCGAAGCTGGGGCGGACCGCTAGTAATTTATATATAATTTATCGACATTTAAACAATTTTAAACACCATTTATTCATGATCTTTACAGCGAGCGATTTATTCATAATCTTCAAGAATATATACCTACTCGCATAAAATCAAACACAAGAAATATTTACTCTATTAGTTAGGATTTAAACTAATTTATTATATACTATAATATTTGTAGAACTGAATTTAATATTATTGACAAAGAAAAAACATTTTTTACCCATAACAACCCTTTTCAAAGTCAATCACAACACCCCATTCATCTCAGAACCTCGCATCAAACCACAAAGCCTCATAAAAATTCGCACACTACCAACATCTTCACAATGAAACATATCCTGCAATCAAAACATGCCAACGAAAAACCTCAAATTACATAATATCGCCACCCGGCATCGCTCGTCTTAATAACACCATATAATACGATAAACCGGTCCAAGATACACGCTTCTAGCGGATATAGAAATTATTATTATCACCTACTTACTTGTTCTAGGATTTCCTGTGAGATGCCAAGGTACTTGTTTTTCTAACTGTTGCGACACTGTTATGTAAGTTTGTTTATAAAAATTATTTTACTATTAACGGGTGTAAGTTAAATAAGATGTGTGAAAATAAAGAAAGATTATTTTATTCCGTTCTATAAAATAACGTTGCTCCAATGCCTGCTTTTTATAAATCGAATCAAAAGAGTGTATTTATTCGATGTTCATATTAATAAAAACAGTCCGAACCGATTATGACGAATTAGTGAACTTGAAAGACATCACGAAAAGTTGGTCCGAAAAAGTAAGAAGAAATTATTTTTTAAAGGTATGATTAGAACATTGTTTTACGTTCAAGCCAAAGAAGTTCACAAAGCCTCAAACTGCTAAGTTAAGCTAATTCTATTATCCAATAACATATCAAAGAAATTGCGTTAACCCGCCAAACATCTCTTGCCTTACACCACATAACAATCACGGCGCCGACACAAAAGTACATACAGTTATTTCCCACGGCCATCGAACATCCCATTTTCGACCTCCGAATATTCCCAATTGCATATTACATTATTATCATTACCACATCATTACCTGTCATTGTTGGCGAATATAATTTTCGTATTCATTACACACTTTTTCTCACAATAAACGTGTGATTGTTTTATGTAACGTTACGTTTTTATTACGTCAACAGTGAGTGCATTGAGTGTGCTCTGTTATTTAATTAATAATTCAAAATGCTATGAAAAACAAGGATTGTAATACAGAAACTTAAAATTTCGACGGAAAGAAGAATAATCTATACTAATATTATAAAGCTGAAGAGTTTGTTTGTTTGTTTGAAGGCGCTAATCTCAGGAACTATTGGTCCGATTTGAAAAATTCTTTCGGTTTTAGATAGCCCATTCATCGAGAAAGGCTATAGACTATAATATTATATTGTGATTATATCATCACGCTAAGATAAACAGGAGCGAAGCCACGCGGGTGAAACCGCGGAGCGCAGCTAGTACATAATAAATGGAACATACACATTTAACACAGTAATATTATAACGACATATATAATAGCAAAAGGAAACTTTAAAGATGCACATAGCTTCGTTGCAAAAAATAAAACTATAGGGATAAAATACGTCACCTATTTAAGTACTGTACGGAAAACTGCTACCGGGTATTAAAGTGAAGTAATACAGAAAAGTACTTTGAATATAAAAGCCTGTTATAAGCTTATAATAAATAAAAACTAGCTGTATAGTTACTTTAAAGAGTAGAATAAATATTAGATAACGATATTACTTCCATTATTTCTCAATTAAACTTATTTAAGTAGTATTTAGTAAGTAGATACAATTACATTTGTACATAATATTATGTATCCACATAAATATTAACGTAAATAGAAGGCTAATCTAAACAAAAAATCTTTCAAAAGATACATCAAAATTAGAAAATCCCTGTACCCACAACACAGCCGCTTCCCACTACCGATATTCCGCTCAGCTTCAATATCCATTACTCGCCCATAAGCGCAGAGAGGACTGCGCTATCCCGCACATAAATCAATGTACAGCGAAATTGGTCGATATGTTGCACTCGCGGGATTGCATCACGACTCTTGGGGAGCCATAGATCCTGGCACTGGAAGCATATTTTGTTAGGCAAACTGAATTTGCATGTGTTGTGTAAATCTGAATTCCTATTGTGCGATCGCGCTTTTCCATTTATGCGTCCGAAGGAATCGGTATTACGTATTGAGTGCAAGAATAAACATAGTACTAACATACATATCTAAATGCTTACATAGGAATATATAATACTAGCTTTCCACCCGCGGCTTCGCCCGCGTTTTCAAAGAAAAACCCGCATAGTTCCCGTTCCCGTGGGATTTCCGGGATAAAACCTATCTTATGTGTTATTCTGATGTATAAGCTATATTGTGGTAAAGTTTCATTCAAATCCATTCAGTAGTTTTTACGTGAAAGAGTAACAAACATCCATACATCCATACTTACAAACTTTCGCCTTTATATCTAATAGTAGTAGGATTTAATCACTTCTCCAATTTCAAAGAAACTTACCTTTGCCGTGTTCCCGTGTTTAGTAGTAAAAATAAACTTACCTGAAACAAAAACAAATTGGTTATTTTTAATGTCTGTTAAGCTATTCAACTAGTGCAAATAAGAGAACTTTGAAGATGCATGTTTGTTATCCAATTACGTCAGAACTTGTGAACAGATTTGAATGAAATTTGTAAACACATAGATTACAGTGTGGTTAAAATATCAAATAGTATTGCTATTCTTGTGCTGCGAACGACGCCGCGGGATACAGCTAGTTCTATAAAATAAAATTACTTATAACGTTGAATAAATTATCTTCACTGTAACTAACTATCTAGGTCGCATACTTTCTTACATTGCATACATAAGAAATAAGCTTAAAGCATTTTATATTTAAAAAGAACAAAGCCTCGACTTTACGAGCTTTTATGTTAATAAATAATTACATTCTGAATAAAAGTTCTATTTCTTATTTTTCTAGAAGGTATCTCATTGGACAATAAACAATTGCTCAGAAATATAGAAAAGAACATTTTAAACGAGACATACATGTAACTCAGGATGCATTATTATTCAATCTTTGATGGCACTGGTTCATACATCTCTAGACTCTAGTTCCTCAACCAAAATTTAAATTAAAACTGAACACAATTTATCCTATTAACAAATAGACCTTCCATTTTAAAATCAAACTCAAACATTTATTTATTCAATTAAACTTCTTCGAGAAGCACTTTTGAATCGTCATAAAATATTCTTAACATTTACCACCGATTCGGAAAGCAGTGCCAGTATCTACGGAGAAGAACCGGCAAGAAAAGCCACGTCATTAATTTCTTTTTTAACGTCCATGACTGATTCTTTTTACCAACAGACGTTTCCCAGAAGCAAACTGAAGCCACTTGTTAAATTTCTCAATACACAAACACTTTTATCAGCCCAGTAATATTTCGCTGTCGCACAGTAGACAGGGTGCGACCGTCGTCAAACAATTGTGAAAGGGTTTAGGGGCTTTGTTTCTCGATATGACGATTGGATATTTCCACAGGGGACCGTTCGTATAGATGGTTGGAGTGTGCTTGTACTGGGTGCCTCGACATGTTTATTATCGACATCTAGAAACTTATAAAGCTGTAATAGGCTGCATATAACATGATAATGTTTTAAAAGACTAGCTGTTGTGCAGATGGAATGATATCAATTCCATCCTCGGTAACAATGGAATCTTCAAGAAAAGCATGGATTAAAAAGAAGGATTACAGAAAAGAAGGACATTTAACGTGAATAAGATCATATAGTTAACAGTACAACAACTCTCGATCGTATACGTACAACAAAAGTACAATTAATTATTTAAATGTTTTGCTAGCAAATTTCTTTTTCTTATCGGAAATTTTGGAAATCAGTGTAATAGGTCCTAATGCAATATTTTTTGAAATTAAGTGCGTCGGCACATCACTAAACCTAACGTATCCCATAACTATACCTAAAATCCTTCCACCACATAGCTGATATGAAAAGCCTCACAATTTTTCTCACGCCCGCGACATGACACCGCCTGATCCCGCTCCTGCAGTCGCATTCGTGTTTCGTGTTATTGCAGAATTCCCGTAATAGATACGTCTAGCTCAGCTTTTGTTCACGGTCCATCTAACTTTCCTATTTCCTTTGATAAATCGATTAAGTTTAACCTTTACGATTCCTACGTATCGTGTTTCAAAATTTCGACCGTTTGAACTTTGCGATGGATAAGGATCGTCCAGATTGGTGAACCATCTTTTATAGACTAATGATTTGACACACGTGGCTTAATCCGTACTTTAGTCGTTCATAAAAACTTACTTTTTACGAAATTATACTAGAATCTACTTCTCAAACTTTTCCATATAAATCGTTGCAATTTTAATGCTTTACACCGATACTAGAAAACTGCAGATACTTATAATTTATCCAACTAAGCTCGCAGAAATATGAACTAGGACAATAAATATAAATCTTCTCATGACCCAATGAGCCGAAGCGTATCGGAAGAATTTTACAGCCTTTTTATAGATCCGTAAAACGATGTATAGAGTTTCTGTTAGGAGCTAGGAACTAAGCGGAGATGATAATCTTTAAATTTCCTTAACAGTAAATTGTTTCTTAAAAAATAGCAAACTGATATCGATTAATTGTGACTGAAAGCAAGGGTAATTTAAGTGTGTTTTAGCTGGCGAAAGAGCGATAGCAGCTTCAAATAAAGAGTTTTAAAATTACAATAATTAAGAGATCATCCAAAATTTATCCTATGGCATGCTTAGCTATGGAGGTACTGATTTGAATTGAAAAGTGATTATGGTTATCGATATATCGTCGTATAGTCCAATTACGAGTTGTATATTACTAATTACGCTCTAATAAAATGAGTGGATCTGGAGTGAAGATACATTAAATTTGAGAGAAGACGATGTTGCCTGTTTCAGCTATTGAAATATACTCTTTTTCACATAGCGTTTTGCATCCTATCCACCTGGCTCAGAGCTCCACCGCGGAACAACAGCCATAAATCTCATAAGGAGTGCGGTGTCCAGCCATCCACTGTACTGTGTAGGTACTATATCTTGTGCCCGACACTATTCATACCGGCAATATGGTACTTTTACTGTATTGTAACACGCGTTTTGACCATGCGAAACGGTGTTGTAGTTTTGATATCATGTAGATAGTAGTACTAGTCCTATATTACATCCTATAGATTCATATTTCTACTGAATTATCTTGCTGGTCTTATATTACTACGTCCTACTAATTTCAGATGATGGAAGATTTTTTTTTATTCATCTTTGAAATCTGTCGTATCTGTAAACGTATGAAGGCCGACTTTAGCTAGCGAATTTTTGCTAGTTCATAGTAATTTTTCTCTCTGCACAGCTAAAAAACTGCAGCAATTTCGAAGAAATTGAAAAGTGGTAGTTGATCTATTCATTAGTTTCGATTAATTCCATCCAGAAACTCAAGTGTTAATAACATTTAGATATATGTTAGATATAAGTAAGATAGTTGATAAACTTCGACAAAATATAATTTGATTTACTTTTACACTTAGAATTAATGTACAAACATACAACAATAAATAAAAAATGTGTGCGTGTACTAGTGTACACATGTAAGAAGTGAAACTTCTTTATGACCTTATTTTTCAAAAAATAATTTACTATATGCAACTTTACAGAAATATGTCGAATCACGCGTGGTAGGGATAAGAAAAAGATGTCGCGTAACGGAAAAATGTCACGCGTAACGCAAAAATGTTACACTAAATTTTTTTCCAACCCCGATAAAGAAGTTTCACTTCAATAAAACAAATCAAACGCTATTAATACACAATAAACACAATGAGTAAGTGAATGTGGGAGTAAACGGCCTACTGATAGTTGTATCAGAGGTCAAACGCATTGGACAGGAAATTTGATAAGAAACACTGATAACGGTGTATTGTATACATTCGATTTAGAGAAATTAATTTGTATTCAGTGTTCAAACCTTTATCAATTACTTACACATACATTAGTTAATGTAAATTAATTTGGCTATAAGAAATAATGTAATTAATTAACTGCAGGAAGGAAGTATTTTTGCCTGTTACATGTTTCTTATGAGTGTGTGCGCGTGTATACGTATGATATACTGTAACTATGTATGTACTGACTTCCTTACCTACCAATCAATAACAATACAGAAATTATTATAATTTCACCTCGTCGGTAAAAATGGCTTTAAACAATTACCATATTCAAATCTCCCCTCGGATAAGGGCACGGGAATTCATTCCCTTCACATCCAATAAAATTGGAATCTACCCACAAAGAGTGCACACATAGTAATTAATTAAATTCGCATTGTATGCAAAATCGAAGATTCTCTCCGGTTGAACGAACCTATGTATTATATTTACATGTATTTGTATATTTTATGTCCTATTACTTAGATTCATTTGTTTCAAACCACGGTTAAGACAAAGATAACGATAGAAGTTGTATTTATATATAATTCAATACAAGAAAAAAATCAGACAAAGTTAAAAAATGTGATAATGATGAGTCTAAGCTGTAGAGAACTTAGAATAAAATCTAAAATAGTTTAAATATTATTTGCAATCAAGCGATAGACGTTACACTTTTCCTATTATCATTAAAACTCATGAAGTGTCCTTACACCCTAAAGAAAGCGTCATAGAACAATCCAGAGCCGCGGCTCTAAATCAAAATGGCCGTTGAGATATCGTCGCTGCCCTGTGGCTGCCAAACTTAATACGGAACCCGCCTGCAAATGCTGTTGTACTCTATTTGTCATCCCACAGGGCTGGCAGTGTGGAGTAATCCGTATTCCCCAGTTATGATTTAGGACCCCTTATTTATCTCAAGTCCGTAAGAATTGAGCAACAAAAACGCTGTTGGCTTTGAATACTCGAATGCATTGAATAATTTTTCTGGTAAGATGTGTACAGCAAACTTCTTTAAAGGCGATTTAACTTACAATGATAAATGCATCATTTTCTTTAGATAGACGAGTGCATTGTTTGTTTATAGCGATTAAACTCAAAAGCTACTGAAACGATTTCAAAAAAACTTTCACCATCAGAAAACTACATTATTCCTGAGTGACACAGGCTATATTGTATTTTGTTTTTATGGAGAGAAACAATAGATGTTACCTTTATGCTGCTTTCAATTGCTATAAAATGTGCACATTTTATCGGACTTATTAATAAACCCTAAAAATTATTCTGTATCATAACTTCCCCAACTACTTACATTGTTATGTCAACATCCAAAAGTACCGTATTAGATAGTTCTTAGCGCAAACAGGCACTAAATGTTCTCATCGGATACCCTTGATAACCCTGCCCGATCCATCTTCGTAATGCCATGCCCGATGTTTGAACAATCTTTATTTGCTTCGCTCCAACATTTTGTCGCGATTGTGTTAGCTCTAGCTGGATTTTCGCTGAATTCACGTTCTAAATCGATTACTGGGAGGTTAGATTCTACTGTATGTTATAAGTGTTCAAAACTGAAAAGCAATCGCTTTAGGCAAGCTAGATTATAAGTATTGAGATAGGTGGATGGTTTAGATATGAACGACGGGCTGTGCCCCGCGTTTTTATCAACATTGTTCCACTCCTATTGGTGAAGATATTATCATCACTACATAGTATGTATAAAACAAAGTCGCTTTCTCTGTCCCTATGTATGCTTAAATCTTTAAAGCTACGCAACGGATTTTGATGCGGTTATTTTTTAATAGATAGAGTGATTCAAGAGGAAGGTTTTAGTATATAATTTATTATGTTTTAGACAAAGCGGACGAAGCCGCGGGCGGAAAGCTAGTAGCCTATAAGCCTTTCTCGATACATGGTAGAATTCTAAAGCGTCAAGTGAACAGGTACCTTCTAGGGAAGCGCGTATCATCTTAGACAACATCTTTTAACATTGGGCGATATAGTGGTCAAGCACTTCTCCATTCGCAAAAAAAAAATGGGATATCTAAGTGTGAAATAATTTTTCTAATCGGACCCGTGATTCCTGAGATTAGCGCCCTCAACAAACAAACTGTTCAGCTTTATAATATTAGTATAGATTTATGATAAATTCAGTTGTGTGATTGAAATATTTAGGGTTACAGTAAAGATACAATCCCATGTATGAATTTAAATATGACCAAGACAAATACGAAAGCAAGTAATTAAAAACTATATTGTTTGATAAAACGGTTGTTTACACTCAAAACTACGAGTAATTCGCTGTACGCTTAAAATGAACAAACAACCTTTGGATCGTTTGTTTGTTTAAAAACTTATAAATATTAAAACTTGAGGTAAGCCAAACAAGTCAATGCCCTGTAGGAAAACCACATTTTAAATCCCTATTACATTATTATTTGCGGTTTCATTATCATTTTATTAAAAACTATTCGAATATACAGGATAATATATCTAACCATATACGTAAAATATGAATAGTTATTACTTATTATATACGATTTAATTAATATTTATAATAATTTAATTATGTAATTTTGCTGAAACTCAATTACAGATCGAGTTTCCTATTTAGTGTTTTGAGTTTAGTTCATTGAAAAACATGAGTTCAGTGAATTCAAATAAGCCCAAATTTTTAAGCTATTGCATAGCTTTTATCTCAGACTTTGAGCGCGGCAACCAAATGTAAAAAATCCGTAATGAAAAACCCCACTCCAACCGGCACAACGATGCATGATGCTATGCAATAGCTATTAAATACCGCAGCAGTCCTCGAGTGCCACACGTATTTTTTTAATTATTTTACATAATTTTAATATAATTATTAATTATAATATATAATAAATAAATAATTAATTATTACTTTATAAAGTTTCTAGTAACTATTGCTTTTGAGTTTTGAAATAACGAAACGCACTATGCTGCGCTATAAACAATACAATGAGAAAGAAAACGATAATTAATAATTCCATCAAAAATTGACAATTAGTTAAATTCCCATACAATAATAACAAACACTAACTATCACATAGCTATCTATCAGATAAACTGTCAGCAGCATGTTTCATTCGAACCACAGTAAAAATAGCGTGCCCTTGACACGTCACAGTGACAAATGAACCAGGGCTTAGCTTCTATGCTAATGAACGAGCTAATTATCATAACCTAGTTGGTTGGACAACCTAGATAACTGGCCAATAAATTACCTTTTTCTCATGTCTATCGTCAATTAATAAGGAAATGGACTGGTTGATAGATTATAATATAAAATATTACGAGCTGTGAAGTTGGCCTATAGCTTTGTATTATAGCATAAAATACTGTATTAGTTGCTTAAATATATTATACTATTTATAATAATTCATTTACGTCGAATTCTACACATATTCCCAGAAAAATAATATCAGATTAAACCTATAATCTTCCAAAAAGTTACATCAAAATCGCTCGAGCTAAAACTGAAATTAAGAGAAACATACATTGTATTTTTCTTCGTGTCTACCTCTAGTTAACTACCTCCACTGTTTCGTGGTCACGGGTCAAACAGACCGCTTTGTACAGGCGCTTTATTAGGTCACCCTGGCAAGCGTACTACCACGGTAATAATAATATCTAGTAACCTTACATAGGTAAATAAACATTAAAAATACTAATAGTATAATCGTGAATTATTAAAAAAAATATTGCCTTACATAAACGGACATATACGCACCAAATTCTAAGATACGCACCGTATATTTGTAATTAATAACAAAAAAATGCATTTTTTTTCTTTTAATCAAAAAATTATTAATTAAAAAAAACAAGATAATAATTCAAAAATACACAAAGTTATCTCAACTATCTATCCAACTTTAATAAAAACAAATGTTCCTAGACGTTTAAAAATTAATTAACAACGCGATACAGTTGCATCCGGCGCATATGCCATGCGACCCGCTCGTGTTTCATGCTAGGCCATGCTTAATGTGATTAAAAAAAAGACTAATTAATTTAATGTATAGAAATGAGCGACATGGTAAAGTATCTAGTTTTTAGACCTTTAGACTTGCAGAGTTGTAGAATTCTGTCCGTCTGACTCTGATTAAGTAGAAAAGAAAAATATACCTACTTACAAAATAATCCAAGCCGAGGCAAATAAGACTTGAAATCGAAAAACCACACACAAACACACGTGATAACTAGGTAATTATTTTTAACACAAAACTAAACAACCTTCAACTTATCGTAACTAGACCAATTAAATGGGACCAGACGGGATACAATATATTGCTCAGCATAAACGAAAAATTTCAAAACATAACCAAATAAGTGAAAACCCATTTGCTACACAAGCATACACACATACAAACATCGGATATTGCATAGCGGGACTCGAATTGGCACTTCCATAGATGTTATGGGTCACAGATAAATCTGAGGCCATTCACCTCTAGGTTACCTATACGACCTGAGCTGTTAACACTAAGTTAAATATATAGATATGATTCTATATCTGTGAATTGATACCATTCTAGAAAAAACTGTTGGATTGATTTTGATCAAATATTCATATGAAATTATATTGCACGTCTTCTTTTAGTACCTAATAGATTAAGTTTTCTTCTCGCGGTTGCGCTTGCTTAACAAAATATATACTGAAACCTATCTCAACTGGTACCTACTCTATCTATTTTAAAAATCTCATTGAAATCCGTAGCGTATTTTTAAAGTTGCGATAAGGGTCAACCGAAGTAATCTTTTTTTTATCTGGTAAATAAGTAAAATAATATCATGCAGAAGCCACGGGTAAAACATTAAATAAATCTAACCTTGATCTTGGATCTTCACAGTTATAATAGTCCGAGGAAAATGCCTCTCGCATTCTAATGTTACATAATCAATGTTGTTTTTATTTTTCCTACAATTCACTAGACACTATTTTTAAAACATAAACCTTTGGTGACCTCGATTTTTGCATTATTTTTGACAAAATGAGTTAAATTTCCATTTAAGAGTACCTTGCTAAATATTCCTTCAAACTTGATCTCTTCAAAGCCCATCAGATAAAACATACCTTTACGAATTATGACGCAAGCTATCAGCAAATAACTAACCAACCTTATCAATACAGACGTACAAACTATTAATAATATGCCTATAGCAAACGCCCTGGTTCCTTTGCACAATGCGGTCATACCATCACCCTAGGCAAAACGATTTACAACCTAAATACGACTATAATCAATTAACATAAAGTTTAAATCACCTTGCATGTAACCCCATCGAGCAATGGCTATCTCCTTTCAACATTCTATGAACCATACAGTCACGAAAACATAAATAACAAATGATCTGCTTCATTGCAATATGCTTCTTATATCCTTTGAAAAAAGTCCAAAGTCATGTGATTGTTTTTTCATTATTTTATTTGTGATCTGTTAAATAGTTCGACATAAACATCCCGAGCTTGAAGTCAATTTACAACCAATAAAAGAATTAACAAATTTTAAGATTAAAAGTTAAAACCACACGCTGGTTGGTTGAAATGTCAAAGTGACAGTTCACGCATATTCATTTGTCATTTTATGATGTGTTTATCAAAAAATACTACAAATATTTGCTAAATAGTAACTTTTATTACAAATGAAGCAATAATGCTTTAAAAATGTCACTACACACGTTAAGGCCATAATTTCAATAACCTTATCTCATCATTAACCACGAAATAACATAAAATTAATAAAAAGCTTCTCAACATGCAACCAACACGTACATATTAGTAAACCAGTCACATAAACATTCACAAAAGGGTCGATTTACAAAAAATGTCGCTGCTACAACGGTCGTATCTATTCGACGACATGGTAGATAAACTTTTTAATAAAATAAAAAACATCACATAAAAATAACGTATTTAAATTCTGAGATTCATAAACTCCGTAAAAAGGTTGAATGGCGCTTACGCACGAAGCGCGTGACGAGCGGGACG
>CAJQZN010040541.1:37241-53928 GCA_907164685.1 Colias eurytheme
AAAGCTCAAATCACATGAAAAGCTCAATTTAACAAAAAGCTCGAATCACATGGAAAGCTCAATTAAACAAAAAGCTCAAATCACATGGAAAGCTAAATTTAACAAAAAGCTCGAATCACATGGAAAGCTCAATTTAACAAAAAGCTCGAATCATATGAAAAGCTCAATTTAAAAAAAAGCTCAAATCACATGAAAAGCTCAATTTACCTAGAACTATTTGTGACCTATAACACCCCCCGAACACCCCCCCAAAAACGTAGGTACTTCTTCATATTACTATAAAGGTATTTTTATTGACGCAATTTGTTGACTAATTATTATTATTAACTCTCAATTACTAGTAATTACAGGCAAACTTTAACTAAAACTCGTTTCAATTTATATTTTATTCCTAAATATTACAAAATATAGCTTAATATAACTTACAAAACTGAATATTTGCATCTAATAGAATTAACAAATTGATGCAACGTTACCTAAATATATTATTTAAGTTTCATTACTTTATCTGTCGTTTTCTTTCTTGCAAAAAAAAGAACTAGAAGCATGAAATTATTGTATTGTCATCGATCCTAGTGTACGAAGTTTGAACACTACTTATTCAAACCATGAATTCGCAATACCGTCTTGCAGAAACGAGTCTTCATTAAGCAAACCCAAAACGTGCAAAGGGCAGAGCCTCGGGCCAAATATAGTAAGATCAAATAGCAGGCACAATAAACATTGGCTAAGTACAACGCTCTATTTCGCATTCCACGCGAATACAGTTACGGAATATTTGTTCACGATTATGGATTAAGTTCTTGTATGTATATAGTGCACTAGCTGTGCTCCGCGGTTTCACCCGCATTGCTCCGCTCCTGTTGGTATTAGGTCTTAGGTCTCCTGATCATACATAGCGCATAGCCTTCCTCGCTAAATGGGGTATCTAACACCGAAAGAATTTTTCAAATCGGACTAGTAGTTCCTGAGATTAGCGCATTCAAACAAACAAAGTCTTTAGTTTTATAATATTAGAATAGATTAGTTAGATTTACTAGGTACTTGTATATGTGATTGTCTGTTATAGACGCAAAGACGACGACGACGACGACGACGATGGTAGTTTTTAGTGAAACAATCTTTGTATTGTAATATTTCAGCGAGATTATTATCAAACTCATACGTTTAATTATTCCACTAGACTTCCAGAATCCTCAAAATATTGAAAAATAATAATTTAACAATTTAATAAATAAAATAAAAACACCGGTTCGGAAAGCCGTTTCTACAGAGAAGAGCCCGGCTAGAAACTCTGCAGTTGTTCTTTTAAAATCACAATATCTTTGGGATTTTTTTTAAAGTGAAAAAAAGTATTTTACTGGACAATTAATGTGACCTCATATTTAGGAATACCTTGTATTTGTGCCAATGTAATTGAACTGAGAGGGTTTAGTATTAAATTGAAAAGGTTTCCATGTTAGTCTGGTGAGTCAGGTTTGTTATGACTGTGTACACAAATGTGGTTGCCCGTGTGACCTCATTTAAAGCAAGTAAAATGTATTCGTATATGGAATGTATTAATTAAATTCATCTAATTATTGGTCGAAGATGATCCTGAGCTTTTATTTTCATTTAATAGAGTCCTATGAATCATGACTTAAATGAATTTATTTGATTTCTTGCTTGATAGTTTGATTCAAAAGTATAAATATAAAAAAAGACGGGTTGCACTCCGGGAGTGCCGGCAGAAGTGAAAACTTGATTATTAACGTTCAGCATATTTGATATTTTGGAATGGTATCGGTCTTACGCATGGAATATAAGGGCAAAAAAAAAGCCCGTCTTACGCTTTTTCGATCAGGCCACGTGTCCTGACGCGAGTTTTAGATTTTATACCCAACGCCGCTAAAGAAGTTTTCACTTCAAAAATACTACTAAAGGAGATTACAAATTACAATACTTTGTAATGCTACTTAATAACATTTAATATCTACATGTATGTAACGTACAAGAAATACATTCGATTTTATACATAAAAACTTTACGCATTGCGGCACTTTAAAAACCACCTTCACAAAGAGCATGTCACTGCAACACTAATCAAATAATAATTATTGAATCAATACAAAATCCCCATTTCATACCGCAACCATTATCCTAATACTCTTGTATCGAAATTTCACAATAATCACAATGCGATTGCAACACAAATTAATTTTTATTGAAATTGAAACCGCGGTCGGACAAATATCATTGGTTGGTATTATGCTAAAGGCATATTTATAGTGCGACACATTTTTTACATAATAAACATTTAATGTATGAACAAAAAGTGGGGATAAATAAATGAACTGTAGATTAAAATATTACAGGCTCTATCGAGCGAGTAGAATAGAAAATGCCCTAATTGACTCTAATTTGGCCAAAATCATAGTTGATACCACATTTCACATAGAATCTGAATATAAAATGTAAATATAAAGTACGCGGAATGTTAGGTCATGGACAAACAATAACGCTAACAATTTCCTTTATACAAGTACAAGTTTTGATAAGAAAAACCTAGGTCGTAAAATCTTATTTTTACAACTTATCTCCCTGTCTGACAAAATTCTATTTTGCGATTAGTGCCTCATTCCAAAAAAGAGACACCAAACACAAGATAATAAATGATTCTCCTCCAATTAATAGAGGCATTCCTAAAACGTAAAACAAGCTCTTCTATTACATTCCTTCCCTTCTTCAAAGTAAAATCATATTCCCACATACTATACATGTACAAGACAAATAAAATCAATAAGACATCCATAATTGTATGCATCAACCCTAACCTCCGGTTCACCGACTCTGAATGGACAGCGTTGAATGGAAAACAATTACACCGTGCACCACCGCATTATGCGACGTGTTGTGACATGTATTGACATGCTTATCGTCGCTGCTAATGACATGTCAATCGATTGCATTCATTTGATATAGGACCAAACTGTAGTTTCGCTAACTAGGACTGTATGTAGCTACCCTAGGAGTATGGTATTGGGTCATTGATTGACTAAAATAGTGGAAAGGAATCAGAGATCTATTCTTTAGTCAATAGAAATACTGAAATAGGTCAAAGAAAGTATTTCGATAGTAATCTTGATAGTTTAATTATTCTACTTAAGATTTATTTAAACAAAGATGATCATTTCATTGTAAAATAATATATTATTCATACAGGATTAAACTTATCAATAGCTCTAACTCGAAGCTTTTTAAAGCACACATTTTGAACAAAATAAACTCAAAATGTATTTTATCATAAAAACGATACCTCATAAACCTAACGTCCTTGGCCGCAAAAAACAATGTATCACACAATTTCTATACCTTGCTTATTCAACACCGATACCTGACCGATACGTCTACAAAAACGCGCCAACTTGCGCTGACGCATGGCGCGGCGCTACGAGGGTGACGCACACATGAAGCTTGCACACACACATTGATAGGTTATTAACTTATTAGGACGCGTTCACAATATAGTACTTAGAAAAATAAAAAGTAAAATTTTGTATATTTTTTATAGAAGGTTTTAAAAATAGGCATAACAATGAATTAAACAAAACGTTGAAATTTGTCGCAAATATTGTTTCTTATCTTTTTATCTGTTCAGCTCAGAGTGGGTAAGTTTATTCATTTGTTATGTACCTATAACATCATGGATCTTATAAGTTAAAGGTTTCGTATCGAAGCGAAATTTGTAATTTATTTATTAGTTATTATTACAATATTGAATATGAATATTGGACATTATATTATTGTAGAGTTCTTCCCGACGACTTGTTTTAACATACCTAATTCCTACCTTTATCTAAATTAACATACACCACAAAGTGCGGGATAGGTGCTAAAAGCTTAAAAACACTACAAACTCTGTTCGTGTCATTTTAATTAGTAAAAAATATTCTTGAAACTAAAACTAAAGAGACGTGATACACTTTAAAATAGAGCATGTACCTGTAGAAATATATTAGTGCAGTTTTAGCATGATTTACTTTAACTGTTAATTATCTTTGCATAAGAATCTTGCACGAATATGTGAGTGGAAATGTGTTAAAATCTCAAATTCTCTCCCAGACCATGGGACAAAGAATTTCACATCTATTCACTTGTGAATTTTAAGGTGCTAAATTGTTATTTAAAGTTATAACTTTAAAAACGCTTAACATAGAACCTTTGTTACAATCTTATCTGATACCTAATGCAATTTCTTATCTAAATTCCGTTTAAAAGACGAAAATTGAAATAAAATCACTTCCATTCAATGTACAAAGATTCTCAATGAAAGCCAACATCTTGTCAGTTGTCACTAGCGTCCGGAGCGCTGCCAGCTATGTGCCAACTCCAATAAATATGCGCTTAGAATCTTTGATCTTTTTACATTTAATATGCAAATAATTGTTCATCTTTGACAAAGAACTTTACGTTTTCCAGTTTATGTTTATTCGATCATTTTGCCTTCAAATGCTCGGTAACAGCGAAACAACAAAATATGTGATTTTACATTTTATTCCCAGTGTTTATGTATTCTCAGTTTGACGACTGAGCATAAAAAGTATCTCGTAAAAACATGTCCATGCTAATGTTTTGTTATTACTTCGAAACGGGGACATCCCTGTGAATATGGAACGCTGGTAACAATAATGTTTAATGGCAAACGAGTAGCTTGCTGAGATAGGTACGCTTTACGTACCACTTTGGGGCCATTAAAATGTTTTGATTATTCGATTTCTTAATTATTATTGAAGTCTTTTAGGAACAGTTAAGCTAATAACAAGATAAGGCAATGCAATGAATACCATACCAACTGACAAGTGTATGAACTAAAAAAATTGAACAACTGCAAGAATTTAAAACATTCACATTTTTTATATCACTAATAATTAAAATCATGAATATTTCTCTAGTTATCTCTCTAACACTTAATTTACAAAAAGCAAAACAACGCACAATTTAATTAAACCAATAAATTCTTTATTGACAATTTAACATAACCTGTATCGTGTAAAACATGCTTTATCTCTATATCTCTACTAAAATCGATTTATACGAAGCTTCACGTCCAAGCCGGCTCGTTCTTTGCATATTCGTACACATACATGTCAATAGCCGTCGAAAAATTCAAATAATTCCCGAGCATGTGTCACAAGCCTTATCGTGCCCGCTCGTAGGGTTGCTAACCTCAGTGCTGCCATTCTTGAAAAATGTTAAAGTATACAATGTAGTCGTGCTTCGTTGAAATTGCAAGAATCGTGTTTCCCACTATACTATACAGTAGTGAAAATAAATTGTAAGCTTGTGTGGATATAGGAATGTTCAATATGAAATCACGAAACCAACACAATATGCCTTCTATTACGCACAATTATCTTATTAACTAGGTTTTTAATCTTACCTTATTATAACCATAACCATAACTATTTCAATAGATACATATATGTATATGTATAATGATGTACATTAATTCTCTAGGTATGCCCTTTCTATTGTCTACGCCATGAACTACGCCTAACTTCAGGGATGTTCCTTAGTCTATAACTCTATAAACTTCACGTTGGCAACCCTACATCTAGCGACCTTGTACGTGACAAACGGCCGTGCATACTAAGCTTTTTCGTCGCACATTCGGTTGCGATTTACGTGTCAATAGTTTTTTATATGCATACTTAAATATTACGATAACTGGTTTGTTTATAACGAACTTGCTTTATGTATCCGAAATTTATTTATCAACATAATATACGTGGGGAATTTCATTCCTTATCTATTTTATTACATAGAAATTTTTATGTTATCTGTGATTTAGAAAAAAATGTCATACATGCTTTTTTAATTGCGTAAATGGTTTTCGAGTCAAGATTGCTTATCTGTGGTGCGAAGCTGATTCCGTCATCTTTTACCCTTGACATTTACACCTTATTAATAAAAAATATCCTTATTTGTACTTAACTACTTGGGTAGGTATATCTATTTTACCGCACCTTAATTGTTATTCAAAATATAGATTACTATCTTCTATTTGTACAGAACACTAGTTTGACGTATTTAATTATTCGTAACAAAATAATTAATCTGTAATAACAGCTATATCCATTATAATTTCGCGTAACATATTATATAATACGTGGAATGTGTGAAATTTTGGTAGCGTATAGCGATTCATACCTACTTTCGCTTTTAAAACAATAGCAGAGGTTATCAACACTAGAGTAGTCCGTTTTTATAATTTATCTAAACTAATATTATAGGCAAACAGTTTTGATACGTTATAATTATTGAACTCAATATCTGAATTTTTTCATTATTTTACCCTCAGAAAGTTTTAGGCTTTTTTTTTAACACGAGATAAGTTACCGAGTTATCACGAGTTTAGTACAACGGGCGAAGCCGCGTCAAGTGGCTAGTATAGTTTAATTTCGACACGTTATTTATCAGTTACATTAGACAAAAAATCATTCAGTATGCCCTTCCCTACCTTCAAAACCATCGCAACTACACCATTTGCAGCATCTGATTTCGTAAACGTACAAAGAAGTTTCTTGTTACAATTGATTTTCCCCGGCTTCTAAACTGCCAGTAATAACAAGATAGTGCCGTTTCAATCTCGTGTTTTACGCGTCATTATTTATTAAAATACCACAGAGCGTGCCCCGGTAATGTGCGTTAAATCTTACATTGACATGCATGCATGATAATCTGCCCTTTGATTATTGAAGACATTAGAGATTGGAAGCTGTGAAAGTAGTTTAGACCGTATGCAACTATGTATAGATATAAAATTCAGAGCGGTGCATCTAATTTGCTGATAACAATTGAACGATTCTTTGTTTATATCACTGAAATAAGCTATAGTAAATCATTTTAGTTATTAAGCTATTGCATAGCTTCTATCGCGGGCCTTGAGCGCGGGGACCGAATCGAGAAATTCCGTAACGAAAAAACCTCACGCTCCCCACTCCGACGGACACGGAGGTGTGGCTTGAAGGCATGCTATGCAATAGCTTTACCGCGGCAGTCCCCGAGTGCCACACGTCTTTTTTCTTATATTTTGTCAATAGGAAAGCGCTTGACAACGATCTCGCCTGTTACTAAGCTAAGATGAGGCTTACAACTCTCTAGAAGGTTCAAACTCAAGACGATTAGATTATATTGAATTGCATAGACTTATTTGTTGTTATATAGGAAGTGAAATAGGGGATGGAAAAATGAATGAGCACCTATACTAATATTATAAAGCTGTAGAGTTTGTTTATTTGAACGCGGTAATCTCGGGAACTGCTGTTCCGATTTGAAAAATTCTTTCGGTGTTAGATAGCCCATTTATCGAGGAAGGCTAGAGGCTAAATATCATCTCGCTGAGACCAACAGGAGCAGAGCACTGCGGGTGAAACCGCGGAGCACAGCTAGTATTATGATAAACGTGAAGCAGGGAACATAGAGCTAGACTGCTAGAGCATATACATATACCTACATATCTTTATTTTTATTGGTACTAAAGAAATTATGCAAAAACGTGTGTCATATCAGAAACAGGCTTCATTTTGAATGCTAATGATAGTTTGATAATCACTTCCTCCACTCCTATATACTAGAGGTCATTGACACCACTATTTCTGCGATATTAAAATTTAATTGCTGTTCATGCATAGTATAAAGTTTACTATGGTTCTTATCACAGTGAAAAAGCTTCATCGTCTTGTTTTTGCGCGGGGTACATATTACGTACTTATTTTTAAATTAATATCTCATTTTAGGTTCCTTATCAAAACCACATAAGCTACATTGCAATGATTAAAATTGCAGAACTGTCATCGATTAATTCTAATAAAGCTATTGATTTAACCTCATACACTGGTCTATACATATTATTTTAAAAATAACACATGAAACGAAAAACTCATTGTTGAAATATTTTTATTGAGAATAAGTAATATCAACGAGTTTATCTTAAAACTTCAAATCTGCGATAAGGTAAGCGCTACGCTAGATTTTTATCATATGGAGTAGTATGTCAAGTGTTAGTAGGTACTTATTTTTTAGCATCATTGTATAATAATAATTCATACGAAAATAATAGTAATCTATGATTTTTTTTTAGATTTGCTCCAGTTTTTTTAAGCTATTGCATAGCTTCTATCGCGGGCCTTGAGCGCGGGGACCGAATCCAGAAATTCCGTAACGAAAAAACCTCACGCTCCCCACTCCGACGGGCACGGAGGTGTGGCTTGAAGGCATAGCATGCAATAGCTTTACCGCGGCAGTCCCCGAGTGCCACACGTATTTTTTATTCTTTTTGAATTGATGTACGGTTTTAAATTTTTGAATATTGTACAGCACATATAATAATATACCATAGTACCTATAGGAAACTACAAGGTATATGTGTGATTTCTATCTGTGTTAGATATTTTTAAATTTTATTTAGGTATGTAAAAAGAGTTTCGATCTTACGTAAATCCTTACCTACTATTTAAACTTATTTTTCCAAACCAGGCGTCAATTTTTTCACGGTTAGTATTTTAATAAATAAAATACCTGTATTTAAGATGTTTTTCTCACATAAAAGAAAACACAGAACGGAAAGAAACGTTTACGTATGAATTTGCCGAGGCAGGTGTAACCGTTCCACATTTTTGTACATAATTGCGTCTCAAATTATTATAAACATACTTGTCTCACTGATATACTATAAAACTATTTAATTCGGTAATCTACAGGTATTAAAAATAAAGTAAAGCTAGATATTCTGAATTTTTCTTATGACAAAGATAGTTCCTACGGATATTTTTTTGGAATTTTACATTGAGTTACTACGTACTAGAGAGGGCATCGCTTCTACACTCTTTGTAACACGAGTTAGAGGCAAACGTCACAAACTCATCGCTTAATCTATGACTCACTAGCCGCCCCACGCGCGCCCTCACCGCCTCGCTTGTCGCATAGATTTTGTTCGTGGTGTCCTCTCTATACGTACTTTTCTTTCCTTCTTCTAATAATACCTCAATGGAATTTTATTAATTTCTTTAAAATATAATATCTTTCTTTAAACATGGCTTATAATATGAAAAAGTGGCCATAAAATCAAAACGATTGACGACATGCCTTTAGATTAAAGGCATGTCGTCAATCGTTATTAGGTACAAAGTCCATGTTATTAACAATGTACCTACATAATATAAACATGAACATCATTATACATTAATCGAGTACACAACGCACTTTCCGGAAAGCTAGCTCGTTAATAAAAGCCCATAATTTTAATATAATTAATTATTTATTGCCCACTGGTCAATTGCTCAGGATAGGAAACCTTCGCACGATTCAGTAAGCTAAAAAATATTACATTGAGCAAAATAACTATAGCTATTTGTATTTTTAACACGCTTATTAGCGTCATCTGTATGTAACCGACTCATTTAGACTCGATTTTGATCCAATTTATGGGTACTTTTTCAACAATAATGTGCGATGATGTGTACTAAGGAATGTGTTTGTGAATGACCAATCATATCGCTTCATTTAGTTTGAAGTTTGAAGTGTTTAGAGTTTGAAGCGATACTATTGGTTATTTAAAAACGAATTCCTGGCTACACATAGATACTCGCATATTATTGGTCCTAATCGAGAATCGGCGACATTAGAATAATATCATGAGTTTCTATCTTTTCAATCTAAAGCGTGTTTTTGTAGATTTTTTAAAACTAATTTTATGTTTTAGAACGGCTGTTCAGTTATTTGGCATGATTATTATTGTCTCAAAACTTTTGTTTCATCGGTACCTACATTTAAAAGTTATAACTAACTTTCTTGGCCGCTCTTCTTCGTAAGTTGCTTTCCGAACCGGTGATAAATAATTTATAACTATGTTTTAACGATTCAATTGCGATCCTAAAAGAAATCAAGAATAAATAAATGTTTTAGTTTCAGTCTATTTACAACTACTTCATATTAACAACACCTTTTGATACAAAATTAGTTAAACTAAGATAACTTTGAAATAGTACCAACGTTTTTGATCATTATTTATAAGACATCCGAATAGTAATAAAGCAGTTATTTTATCAAGAGAGATAACTACAGTGATTAAAATATTTAGTATCTATAATGAAGCAGATAAACAAAATGAAGTGAATGAAAAACGTGTTTGGTGTTATCTAACAATCTATTAAGATAAAACAGATAGAAGAGATATCGAATAATAATTAGAAACAGGTAGTAAACAATATAAAAATACATTTTATTCATTTTATTATACTCGTATAAAATCTGAAACTACTAAGGTTTGGCAGTTAATGTCTTGAAAATATTCGACAAAAATCAAGTTAAAAGTTTATTTTCACACACTACATCTAGGATATTATAGATACTGATACATAATAGTATACAATAACTACTAAAATAGAACAGAAACTACCTTGTGAAACAAAAATTTTAATACATACCATTGATGCACACTACAAACGAATACAACAACAAATAATTCAAACAATCGCAAACCCATCACAGCGAATGCATACAAGGCCAATATATAACGTAATTAATAAAGTGGGTCAGTGAGCATAACAGTCAGTGCTACTGCTGACTGAGCAGAATTTAAAACATCTCTTCAAATATTCAAGCTTTGTGCCGTTATGTTTGTATGAAAATTTAAGTATAGTTGATATTTCTCAAGTCTTGCATAGTGCTTAAACTGGTATTGATGCAACTTGAATAAATATTTAATCATCTTTCATACATTACTGAGACGTTGGTCAAACATAACCACTACGAATCATAAAAATAAACCGATCACTCAGTTTGGGAATAATATTTCTTCTTCCTTATTTTGAATGGTAACTAGTACCTTTGTGCCTACTGATCTCACTGAGGACGGATTTGCCTGTGATCAATTTTATACAGTTCAGAGAGCTTTTATTTTGATCATCACGTCGAAATTGTAAAAAAAACAACTACTTAGTGATGCCTTTTAATCTATGAAGCGAAATCTACCCAAGAATATACCAATCACTGGCCATGACCATCACTCAACCAGTCTTTTCAAAAGCAAACGTTTGGAACCACAGTAATTTAAACATTAAAGAAAGAACTATTTCGACAAACGCCAAATACATTACATTACCATCCAACAAAATAAAACTAATAACCTTCACAAAGTACCCAAAACTGTGCACATAGAAGCGAGTTTCATAGCAACTAGAGCGCGAACATTTACATATATTTCGCAGAGTTGTTAAATTTTATCGGGTTATAGCGAGTGCAGTTCGCAATAATTGTCCCACAGCTTCGATTTGAGAGGTCAAACATACAGCTAAATATATTTAATGGGATTGTAGCTATTGCATAACGAAACACAGCCGTAAATGGTAACGTCCTTGCGTTTTAGTGTGGAAAATGTTACTTTATTTCGTAAATACTGATAAATTTTATGAAAAACGTAGAAAAAACAAATTTTGGGATAACAGCATATACATAGAGAGCATTTGGTCGTTTCTATAAGGACCAATACGATGCAATCCGTGAATGTTTGGGTAAAACAAACAGAGTTCTCAAATCATCATCATTTCTATACACAATGTCGTACACAATATGTATCGTTATATGGCTGTAAACGGCTGGTTTCCAAGAAAAACCTTAACCCTTAATCTTGTCCCATCTAATCGAAACAAGTCACTCCAATTCCTATACCCATAAAACGTATCTACCACTACACAAAAAGCTGCACCCATAAACAAAACCTCAACTGGTTTGAAGTACATTAACCGCCTCATTACAGACGCGTCCATCGAATTTCATACCCAAGAAGCAGTCTATTGGAATGTGATGAAAAACTTGACTCGATCCTTTTAAGACTGCGACCGTTATACACTTCTCAGATCTTACATGATACGAGGGGAATAACTTCATTGTGGAAAAAACGATACAGAAATAACCTTGCGAATCCTGTAATTATTTGGATTTTTAATTGGGTTTTCATCGAATCGGAATAATACAAGTACATAATCTTTATTGATTAATAACACCTAGATTTAGGTCTTATTATATTTTCATATTGTGGTTACAACGAGTAATGCATGCTTAAAATTTATTGCAAAACACGCATGTTCATTATGAAAAGATTTATCCATCTTTGAATGACCTAAAAATTGTTATAGACATACATCTAAACACTTCTAGACAGATAATGTCTGAAAGATATATCGATACTGATAGTTGTTTATCGTAGACTCTTTGAATGATCTTTAAACTATGAATCATAATAAAGATAACAATTTTTCATTTCAATATTTATTTGGCTTCGACAATTTTACTTTTGTAATGTACATATTCTACTATGCCACTATGTCAGAATTTAAAAGTTTAAACTCATTATTGTTAGCGCAATAAAACAATTATGTTAAGGATTCCTACACAGAGGAAAAACTTGCTAATATTTAGGCTTTCTCATGAATACTGTAAAATAAATAATTATGACGTACATAGACGAAGGTTAAAAAGTTTGATACTACATATCATTTAATTTTGTCATCTTTGTTCTTGTTCTTAGTTCAGATAGAAAAATGGCTGTTCAAGTAGTGATCCCACAAAGAGATAAAACAAGCCAACGCATCAACCCATTTTTTGTAAGTATCTGTATGGTTAGCATTAAATGCGTGTTTTCCTTCCTTCCAAACATTATAATGCACAATATTAATAAGCTCATTGTCAACAAAACAGCGCAAACAACGCTAATATTTCCCAGAAGCCAGAGCATTGATTACGACCACGACACCGTCACAGTATACAGTATACGAACAGTACGGAAATAACTTACAAAACGTTCGAAATGCTGTGCATCGATGAGACTGGTAAGCAGTCATCATGATATCGGCAGTAGCCGCAAGAGAGCTATATAGCAAAGTGCATATGTCCAAATGCGCGCCGCAAAAATAAATACGTCAAAATGCGTATCTTGTAAATATTACGCCGTAATGACAAGTAAAATATTTATAAAGTTATTACATCTATCACATCAATGGTGCGAAGGTAATAATTTTATCGACAAGGCTTTACTTACTGTTCGTCTTCTGTATACTGTGACATCGTTTCACCAGAACTGAGTCTAGACTGGCCGATATTATTATGCAGGGACCAAATTCATTCGTGCAAATGACTCGCGTATGGAATAATCAAATTGCTGTTTGGAATTTGTTTATGTTATGTTTTCAACTATTGATGGTTACTGATTTTTAGAAGCGCTAAACGAAGTATGCGGTGTTACCTAGCGATCTTTGAAGTAAGAAATATAATTTAAAGAATATCTAACCATTAGCTACTTTATCTTCCGTGATTTTAATATTTGATGATGATGATCAATGATGAACATTTTTTCTTCAAAGATTTGAAATAGGGCCAGCCTTAGATCACTTTCTGCCAAGTTTAGCTAGATATCCGTTACTATTCTACCGACACGCAGCTTTCTTGCATTGAAACATGAAATAAAACATAATATAAATGTTTTGTTGACGATACACGCATCGTTGTAATACTTGACAGCACCAATAAATATACGCACAACAAGACGAACCCTTTCTATTAATAAAAATAAAAAAAATAATTAAAAACTCCTCTCGTGCCAACCCTAGCATAATACAACGATGTTATGCACAGGGCCGGCATATTAAATCCCTCCCCAGTGGACCCCTAACAAGCCAATGAAAGCCCGGTATGTTCATTAGGCATCTTTTGTTTTTAGTATCAACAAAACTAGATAAAGGGCTGTGCTAACACAGTCAAATCATTATGCACTGGACATTGAAGAGGCCTGTGAGGGTACGGTCTGTCTTTCTTTACTAGAAGGTAAAAAAAATGTACTGACGTTAAAATTTTAGAAAAAATTTTGATGATATTTAACATCCAAATTGCAGTTAATTTGTTTAATTGTATTGAACAACAATTGCCAAAAATTTTAATGGTAAAAAAATAATTGGAAGTAACAAAGCTTTTCTTTTAAAGTTAAGGCAAGATTATTTTCTTGTATAGTAAGGTTAAAGAGGTTAGTTTGTTTAATTGTAGATATGTATCGTTTAATTGCAAAGTAATTAGATAATAAGAAATTTGATAATAATAAGATTTTTTTACAAAATACTCTGTTTGTCTGATTGTTTGAAAATTGTTACAATACAATATTCTGAATAAGGCACAATATTATTATCCTATGACCTACATCATTGTATGTCGTGATAACATATAATTAAGGCTGTAATTTAAGTTAGGTATTCAACTATTATCTATTGTTCTATGTAATAACCACGTGCCTACAAATATCTTGTCATTTATGATTAACTTATAAAAATAACTTATAAACTCGAATATACCAAGTGGTAAAACATTAAACTTCCGTACGTCCTATTTATAAACGTAAAAGAAAAGAGCGTGTGTGCCGAGCACACGTTTCAGAAGTGAAACTTCTTTGGCAAGATTCAAATTCATACTAAAATCGTCGCCTTATTCCATGACGCGACGGTATTGCCATGACGAAACCTTGAAATTTAGTCTCAACGCGCCTAAAGAAGTTTCAATTCAAAAATATGTTTTAATCTTAAGCAAAGCGAATGATAAAACATATTATTACAATATGTACCTACAAATAGGCAAAATAAAATTTTAATAAGACCAACCGGACAAATAAAGAATCATCAAAATCGGTTCACTCAGTTGAAAGATCTGAGGTAAGCAAGTGGAATTGAAACTCCTCCTGTTTTCAAGTCGGTTGAAAAATAAAGATAACATACATTATCAAATATTAAAATCAATGAGTAAGCCACTCAAACGTGACGTGGGTAACAGAAATTAAATTTCTTAGAGTCACTTATTCCCAAATATCCATTCCATATGTAACATGAACTTTAATTCACTGACCACATGTCCCAGTAAATTTCGTTGTTATCTCAGATTAGGGTTGCCACCTTTCAATTTACAATTTAATTTACAAGACATATTCTAATTTTACATTTATGTATGTACTTACATATTATATACATTTTGTTTACGTATAGGATAGCATTATAAACATTATTTACAATTATTTATGTCTGTGTATCATTAAATTATTTGATTTCAAATAATGGCTTATCAGAAGCGTTCGTGGCCGAAGTCTGAAGATAATATTATGCCAATTGAGTTTAAAATTAACTGATATTTTTTGAATTACTATTTTAGTTGACCGTCATATAGTGCATATATCTATATCTGTTATCTATAATATGATTAAAATTTTAAAGTCAATAAATTGGAGCATCAATATGCATTATAAATTCATTATGTATGCTACAATATATCAATTTTAGTTTCAACCGATGACTTAACAAACACACTATTAAAAGTGACATGTGCCAACCCTATTCCTAACCTTAAAATGGTGCAATCATTCACGCGACACCATAGGAATGAATCACGCTTCGACGAGTCCAACCCAAAAATCTATTTAAGACCTTAATTCTTGAGATATAAAGTCGATTATCCCACTTATGTTTACACTTTCTCCGACGGTGGCTTACCTTTTAATTACCCAATGTAACATATCTAGCTTACAGTTAAGTAATGTAGACGAATATATGATATTAAGATGTGATTTACATTTTAAATGCTTTTAAATGGTTTAATTGCAAGACTACCGTTTCTTGACGACCACGAAAAACGTTAGGTATTAAACATAATATAAATATGCAGTCATATAATATTATGTAGATGAAATTTTAATATTATAATAAAATTAACACATCTCTATCCCGCTTTAAAGATAATTTTAATTATAAACATAGACCGTACTTTTTTATTGGTCTTTGAAGATAACATAAATAATATATGAACTGCATTCTGTAGGCATTTAGCACAATTTACTGTTCATAGCGTTACCAAAAACAAAATCTTATCTGTACCACATAAAATCCTAATGAAAAGTTTTACATTTGCTTCACCCAAAAAATCTTTGCGAGCACAAAACATACTTTTATATCATCATTTAGCAAAGTCGGTTAAACCGTGTCATAACAACACATGTATCAACTTGTCAAACCGTATCTCGCTACACAGGTTATCGTGGCAGATAGCCGAGTTCTACGAATCACAATATGAGTTTATTTAAAACTTTATTGTTGTATTTAATAATTATTATGCACTTTTGTTTGTCTTGTATATATCATGATTTTAATGTAAAAGGTAAGTAATAATTTGAATCAGCATTTTATTCGTGCCGATTCTAATATTGTACACAATAATTATTGAAGCATGACTAAAACATTTTTTCTGTACATCTATGAATAGAGAGTGCTTATTAAAAAAATATTTGAATCATAAGCCGAAAATAAAGTAAAAACGATTTAAAAAGTATTTAAAATTTAAGTACTTATACCTACATAATACATATGTTACACCAACCACATCATGTTTCCAATTACACCAAATGTACATTCCAATAACCTCTAAATAACAATTATTACTTATTTAAAATTAAGAACAACAAAAATACCCTCAATCCAAACAATACATGACACGTACCGTAAACCTGATTGCAATACACAAGAGTAAATGAAAATATCCTATCCGCTGAAACGGTTAATGAAAATGAAAATGAGGCTTTTCAAAATTACAGCCATTGTTTCGTGGGTCTATAAACGCGGTTATT
>CAJQZN010040542.1:0-29041 GCA_907164685.1 Colias eurytheme
TTAGAACATTTGCCAGCGTACTCCATCCATTACTTAATGATCTAAGTGTACGAACCTTGATTTTAAGTTTTATGGCATTCAAACGAGATTTTTTTAAAGAAATATAATATTCTTAAAAAATAAACCTAATTTTTGCGATGTAAAACAACGTTTAGTCATTAGTGGGAATGGTGTGTTATAAAAATTGCGATAATATACATAGTTTATTTCACTTTCACGCTTTAAACTTTACAAGATAAACATCAGCTGATAACAAAATATTCTAGAAATCTAAAGTAGGTACTGTAATATCAAAAAAGTTAATGTTAAATCTTACATGGAAATGTCTCTGCTCTATTTTTCTCCTGCCGTGCGACTCTCCGAGCTTATTCATCATGGCCGCCACAACCTCTGGCTGGTTCAAATTAATTACTGCCATATTTAATGAAGCCATTAGATTGACTACATGCGCCTTGAATTGAGGATTTTGAGGATATTCCTCTTCTGACGATTTCTTGACCATTTTGAAGAATTCTTTCGTTTCTGGATATGATCGGAATAATCTGGAATATAGACGAGTAAATATTTACTTTGAGTAGGTTATCGTAATCAAAGGTTATCTTAGAAGTTTTATCTTAATTAATATTTCATAATATTTTGCTCTTTTTAATAGATAATTCTCCTAAATAATAAGTTTGATACTAACTATTGAACGTTTCAGTTTTCATGTTGTATTAATTGTAAGATGAAGAAAAGTGTTTTTTTTGTAAGCGAAATATAATAATATTCTCAGTCCTGGGCCCTGGCAACGAAATAATCGTGGTAAGTTTATACCTATACATCTCAATATTTGAGGCATCTTTCGGCTGAAGCACGCTGCGCTATAGGTAGGTAAGAAAATATCGTCATGAATTTGTGAAGATCAAGGGAGCGGCTTCGTGCTTAGAATTTAATGTGTAGATACTTGAAGGTGTTCAGTGGAGGATTTTACCGTGAAGAAGTATGTTGGTATAAGTAGGTATATAATATCTACCTATAATAATATTCTGTATTCTAAGAGAGAATTACCATAAAGTGAAATAGAGACGGTACAGTATAGGTACCTATTGAATGTTTTATTGTGTTTTCCATATTATAATATAGCGAGGTTATTTATTTTCATTGTAATATTATTTGAGATCATGATTCGCTGAACTTTTTTGCGAAGTGTATCTAGTTTAGTACATATTATTAGGAATACGCATAGAATTTTTTCCAAAACATGAAAATTCAGAATATCAATAAGAGAAAATTTGGTGTGCTGAAATTTCGTGCTTAAATTTCGCAACATAGTTACCTACGTTTGATATAAACCATTATGGGCCCTGTTCACAATGAACATCATTGGGCGAGTAGAGGCAATCCCGATTGTGTAGAGCTCATGCTACAACACTTGAAATGTCTACGATCCGGCCGTAGGTTGAGAGGTTGGTTGTAGAGGTTTGTTTCATAAACGCCGTAATGGCGGCAAACATCGACGATCATTTGTTTGGCCAACCATTGGCTACCCACTGTGAAGAGGGCTCATTAAGTACTAGATTTTCAATCTACCTACATACGATAAATACGATAAGACAATTACCGTTTTAACAGCTCCGTTCCATTAGCCATAGAGTCAGCGTATACTGGTGCCCAGGACTTCTGTACTGCGTATACTTCTCTTTTGGTGAGGCCAGACACTGGGTGAGCAACGTCTGGGTCGCCCCCCCACCATAGGTAGCTCAACCAGCCACCCATTGTAAACTGTGCGATAGAAGTGGTTTATAGCTCTTGATATATTTTGAATAATATGTAGGTACCCATTAATATTTGCAGCTTATCTATAACTAATATTATAAAGCTGAAGAGCTTGTTTGTTTGTTTGTTTGAACGCACTAATCTCAGGAACTACTGGTCCAATTTGAAAAATTATTTGGGTGTGTATAGACCATTTATCAAGGCAGTATATCATCACGCTAAGACCAACAAGAGCGGAGCAATGCGGGTGGAACTGCGGGGCACAGTTAGTTACATATATTGAAATAATGTGTAGAGCCTAGAGGAAGGTACTTATTAGTAATTAAATATTTTGAACCTAATGACCGAAACGTTTTTTAGATGTAAGGTAGATATACATTGGCTACGTGCCAGAATAAAACACTATCAATTTTAATACACCGACGACGTGATAGAGCTTATATATAACAAGCTTTATGTAAATGCATGTTTGAAAAATACCTATTAAATATTTTTGTAATGTAAAAAACGTTAATGTATTATACTGCAAAGACACTTAATTTCATTACACATAAATATTTTCATTTTTCCAGCATGAAAAGATAAGCATAGCATTAGCAGATTACTTATACAACGTATTCATAATATACAAAGTTTTAGCGTAGCTCTACAAAAAGTACCTAGTATGCGGTGTTGTGTAGAGTGCTACGACAGTTTGCTAATACCACTTAATTAGTGTTAATTGTTCTCGCTTTGTAGGTAAATTGATTTTATGTAATAGAATCCAATTAACAATCTCGCATCACTTTGTTAAAATCACATTAACAAGCAAATACATAAAAGAAAATAGAGGGTATATTTACGGACTGAACTCGTAGCGAATGTTTAATAAATCAACTAAGTTTAATTTAAACAAACCTTAAAGATAAGATACGTAATTGTACCTCAAATCTTATATATAAAAATGAATCGCAAAATGTGTTGGTAAGCGCATAACTCGAGAACGGCTGAACCGATTTCGATAATTCTTTTTTTATTATATTCCTTGAAGTACGAGGATGGTTCTTATGTAGAGAAAACGTAAATTTGTACCACGGGCGAAGCCGGGGCGGACCGCTAGTTGAATATAAATACAAGGATATTTTTTAAAGAAACTCATTTAGCAGTAATAATAGATATCAAATTACGGATTCAAAGCACACCGAGACCTACGCAATTTACCTTCTGTCCTTTTATAATCTTCTTCAAAATAACAAAAGCGGAAAGCAATACAAATGTTGAACAAAGGTAGAAAAATAACATGGTATAACAACTGTACCAGGTCGTAAAGAAATACCGACTGAAAAACATGAAAAGCCTCTGGTGTTTCAGTCTTATCGAATGTTTGAACTGTCTTGAATAAATAAAGTTGCAAAATAATCAGCTGATAGGTTATAACTCATTGGGAATTAATTTTATTTGAGTTTGTTTTGACTGGGCGATAAGATTGCGGCTTGCTCGTTTCGTAAATTGTATAATTCTGTAGGTATGTAGGATGACCAAATATGTTTTCCTTATCAAGTATAATTGAAATCGTTTTTAAGCTTTAGTCGCAGTTTTCAATGATTTTAAACTGCGTACGTAAGTCATATTATGAAATCAATTTCAAATAAATTATCTATTTCACTAGCAATTCTTGACTCTCATAGAGAGCAGATGGTTTTGTAAAAAAAACTTTATTGAACACCATAATATCTATAGAAAAAAGCTTTAAAAAATATAAAAAAATAATAGGTACGAACGGTTTAGTTGAAAATTAATTTTATTACAATCAATTTTCTTGTACAAATATCTTATCAAATATAAGTACAACAATCTACAGAACCGAGATATGAAGGCATTTACAAAATTATAGTTAAATCAATCAAAATTCAATTTTCCAAAACAAGAATTGTATTTAAAACTTAAAAGACGTAAGATAATCCAACTTCATCAGCCGGGAAATGGGCTGTAGCATGCCACTTTTATTTGCAAAGATAATAAAGATACTGGTATGCAATCACATGAGTAGCATGCATGTTTCTGAAAATATCGATATTATTTCTTATTATAGTATAATTCTAGGTGGCAGATTAATGACTTCAGATAACAACCATCCTTGCACAAATTATGTATTCTTAACTTGATAGGTTATTTTGAAAAGATTATTTTTTTAGTTTGCAGAAAAGTAACATATTTACTTTTACTTACAACACGATTAAAGTGATTCTATTTATAACTTTACTTTGCATTACCAGATACATCTTAGCAGATAAAATTAAAAGCAAACTATGAAATGCAAATAAGTCTTTCAGTTCTGTTGTGATACTGAACAGTCTGAAACAAAAAGTCGAGCGTTAGAGACGGATGGAAAACTCTATTAAAGCAACACATGATTTTCTTTTGTTTCAATTCGAAAGTAAATTGAATTTATAATTTACACATTCTGATAAGAGGACTACTATACTTCTTACTCTCTTGACCTTTTCATTCCTATAAAATCACAAATTAGTAAATGTTCGCCATAAATCGGTCTCGTGCGTAGGCTAACTAATTGAAAATTGATTGAACGCAGATAACAGGAACATCGATAATAATGTTAACCCAGAAACGTGGTAACGTTTTATGTCAATTGAACATTAGTCTCACCCACGCATTACTCCATATAGGCATTACGGAGGTATGACAATTTAATACGAGGACTTGTGTAATGGTTCATTTGCATTTGTGAATATATAAGGCTGGGTGTATCACTATACTGCCCACCAGAGACTAAAGAGCAGTAACAGCCCTTTTGTGATTTTTCGTTTTATTAGTGATTCTGAAAGCGGGTTTCTTAAGCTTTCTATTGAATTAACTTACTTATTTCTAAGACTATAAGAATGGTTTTTATTTAACAGTTTTCACTTACTGCAAACGAAAAAAATTAACAATTTGGCGTGATTTCCCAACTAAAATACAGTATAAATTATACTGCAGATTAAATTTTAAGGTTTCATAACTAAAATGCAGTAAGCAATATAATTTTACAGTTCTTTAGATAGTTTTATATTTCTGGAAAAAAATTAAAAAAAAAATTAATACGCAGTAAAATTTACCGCCATACAAGCTATTTTTACTGCAAATTAAGAAAATACAATTTATTGTCACGAACTCCCAACTAAAATGCAGTAAAATCAAAGCTTGTCGCATTTTAGTTGTGAATACTTAACATTCTTTTATCATTATAAACTGACTAACACGCAGTAAAATACAGCATTACTGCAGATTAGTTTGGATAGCATAATGACACAGATATGATTATTCCTAGCTAAAGTGCAGTTAATGTTTTAAATACTGCAACTGTGAACTAGCTATTTTTCTTACTGCACTAGTAAATTGAACACTTTTTTCTTAAAAAACTAACTAAAATGCAGTATTTTTTTGACCTTACTGCATGTTAGTTGGGTTTCTTGACAAAATAACTGATCCAAACGCAGTAATAGGGCTTTTTGCTGCATTTTACTAAGTTTAAAATGGTATTTTTTACAAAAAAGGCTATGCAGTAATAGGCACCAAAAAGAATAAATGGCCATAATAAATTCAGTTATTAAGATATATTTTTTTTTATTGCTTTAACGTGTGAACCTATGCCTTTACAACCTTTCTGCATTCAAATTTTTTTGCTTATCATTCTGTTGATTTTTTAAAATCAATTCTTAACTTTAAATGCGTTTTACTCGAAATCGTGATTTTGCTGTTACTGCACTTTAGTGTATGGTGGGCAGTATATTGACTACTTACAGATTATAGAACCTTTAAACAAGAAGTAGGTAAGTACCTACTTAAAAGTATATGTACCTACGTACTTCAAATTATGCACTATACTTTAAGGAATGTTCCGAAACAAATCAATATCATTCTTCCTCATTAAATTACGTCTTAAAATTCGGAAAAGTATTGGGAACCAAATACCTACGTAGCAAATATATGATGTTATCAATTATCATCATAAAAAATATCAGAATGTGAATGTTATTAATAGGATAATTTTATTCACAATAATTGATCGTAAGGACATTCACTACCTATTTATCTAAACAAATACCTACTATAGTGTACGCGAATATTAAGTATTTTCTCACACACAATAGGTACTTAAATACCCACAATGATCTACACGCTCTCATCAGGGTTTCATTTTTATATAATACTAGCTTCCGCCCGCGACTCCGTCCACGCGGATGTCGGTCTTCGCGTGGATGGTTTATTTCTCCATTTTGAGTAACTCTGACAGTAACATCTTATTAATATCTATTGGACTCAAATACGGCTAGGCCTATAATAATACCCAACGTGTGTTCGCTGTTCTACAGAACAACATCTATGGATAAAACTGAAAAATTAAGATTATTTTTTTTCTTCGTATTTTTTCAGGATAAAAAGTTCCTATTTTACGCCCAGGATAATAAGGTATAATTATACCAAGTTTCATCGAAATCGAACCGTTAGTTTTCACGTGATGTCTTCACATACAGACAGACAGACAGACAGACAAAAATTTTTTTAATCACATTTGGGTTTGGTATCGATCCAGTAACACCCCCTGCTTTTTATTTTTTCAATATTTTCAATGTACAGAATTGACCCTTCTACAGATTTATATGTATAGATAGAGATTATGTCAGTTATTACTTAAAGTTCTACGAAAAATTGTTTCATGTTAAGTATTGTATTTTAGGTTTTAACATTTTTTAGATAAAATTTTAAAATCATAATGGAGGGAAACTCACGTCTAACATATCAGCTATTTGTGAGAGACTGGTCTCTCTACAGTAAACATGCAGCTCTACATGTAAAGTCAGGACGGTATCTAGCGAAAATATATACTATGGCTACCTACATCATATTACACCCAGCAACCATACCACCATTTTTATTGTTTTATAAGGTCAGATTTACCCTGGGTTTAGAAAAAAGTGTGATTCATTTACTTGTTATAGCTAAAGCTACACCCGCACTTGTTTACGAAACGTCGCGTCGACTAATATTCTTTATGCCTAATCTTACAACGATTACAATTGAATGAAACCCAACTACAAAAAGCTTAAATTATGTCTATTTTACTTTACAATAAATTATGGTAGTACACAAATGACAAACAATTTATTCTTGTCTCAACGTAAAATTAATCTGTAATTGTATTAGTGGTAATAAGGCTTAAAGTACCACATGGATATGAGCCATTATACACTCAAGCGGTAAATAATACCGTGAATATATTTACTCGCCTTAATTTGACACACATTGTTGTACGTAATTGGCTTTCAAACATGCTACTGTTCAGTTTATTTTAACGACTGTGATTTCGCTCGCTGTTTATTCAATATTGTTTTGTCATTTTATTGATATGAAATATGTGGAAAATGCTATCAGTTACCTATTAAATGAAACATCACAAAATTTCCATAAAGAGTCATATAGTAGGTATACATAGACTAAGGTCGTATTTACCCTAAGTATTTACCTAGAAGAGTCATAGACTAGAGTTATAGATGGTTATAGCTTCCTTTATCTTTCTCTTCTTATTCATTTGCAATACCACAGAATAATAACTAGTAAAGAGTTAGAGACTAATTCATTTTACTAGGTATTACCTACATTACTATAAATTTTACCCAAAAGTTACAAGCACCCATATTTAAGTTCCTAGCCTAACGAGTTCCTATGTGAAATGCAAACAAGTTAATTATAAATGTCAGTTCATGATGGGTTTGTTAATTGCAGCCGTTTACAGCTGGTTTAAAATTTCAACTTCCCTTTACGGAGAATGTTATGAGTGCTTTCAGTAAACATTGTATTACTCAGTACATTGTTAACATAGTAGTTTAGTTTAGTAGTTTACGGAAGTGAGTTTATCAACTAATTATGAGTTAGTGTATGAAACTTCGAAAAAGCTTTAACAGTGAGAAAATATATTTTATTCCATTATCTAATTACTAGATTGATTTTAAAGATTAAGACTGTGAAAATGCATGTAATTAACATTAACATGAATGTAAACCAATTAAAATAGCTGTATAGTTTCTTTGCATTGTACGATCCCAATCAAATATTAATCTAATTACGAATGTCAATAATAAATTGCCTTAATTATGTATTATAAATGTGATTAACTACCGTTTGTCTGATCGTAGCTACTAATCCACTTTATATGCTAATCAGTTGATAAGTTTCAATTAAATGGATTGTTTACTCATCTCTTGTACTCCATGTTTATATGTATTTGCTTCGCCTTTATGTTTATATACAACCGACTCTTTGGAGTCGATTTGACTGACTTTAAGGCTGCAGTCTAGCAAAATAGCGTTTTCAACAAGTTATTTGACAATTTTTTCCCGGCTAATGAAATGATAAACTGAATTTTTTTTTCTTGTTTATCAATTAGTGTTATATACGCAATGCGCGTGAATTTTTTCACATTTGTAAAGTTACTTTATGTTACCTTAATCAGGCCTTCAAGATAAGTCTCTTTCCCCCAAAGACATTTCGAGCTAAGTTTGTGCACTCACTACGTTGCAACCGATTACAATTTACACAATCTGATCAGCACATTATTATCCTTATATAGTCGTTATTAAAAACTGCTGAATACAATTGCCGAAAAACTTATGATTTTCCTAATTAGAACGTTATAAATTCATTAAATTTCCCATTTTTTGCCTTACAAAATCTATTGATAAATACTGCTAAAAGTTATTGTTTCCATTGATTTATTCGAGTTGGTTGAAGACCAATGAGTATTAATCCTTTAAAAAAATTTTTTTTTGAATTTTGATAATTCTTTAAATATTAAAAAAATATTTAAAATAATTAGGAAAAATCATAGCGAATTTCTTTAGTCGCGCTCCTTGGGCCGGAGCGTTCTGACGTGTGCTCTACGCTCGATTTTCCTTCATACCGAAGTGAAAGTTGCTCTACTTCATTAAATTTAATATTTTTGTTAATTGATTATTTTTATCTTAGTTTTGTGCAAATATTCGTATTTTTAAACATTTGATTTCGATATGGAAAATAAACGAAAAAAATATGCGTGTAACTATGTACTTACTAGAAAAAAAATTATCTTCGAACATAAAGTTAATGAAACCAAATACATTACAAAGGTGATTGGCAACAATTTCTTTATTTTACGGGGTTTCAGTAAAGGGATGAATGTTTCTTTTAAACTAAAGTAAGCTCATAAATTTTCTTATAATATATATTTTTTTTGAAGTTCCAAAAATGTTTATTTTTCGTTTGAGAAATACGAAATATATTTAATTATATTGAGAACTTGAACTTGGGACATACGGGGAAAATGATTTGTTTACTCCAAAATTCCAACTATGTCGAGGTGTTTTTTTTTTCTTCTAGTCATTTTAAACGTAGCGGCATGTTGTTTGATTATTAATTTTGTAACTTAAATACAGGATGTTGGTTTTATATTTTGATCTTACAGACGCGCTGAAAAATTTAGTCCACCTTTTCTAGTTTAGTCCACCAACTCTAAGTACCAATATTAAAACGAATGGATTATCATCACATCATAAAAACTCAGATGTAATGGAAGATCGCAATAACATAGAAAATTCAATGGGTGTTGAACTAAACAAACACAAGTAACAAGTAAAAAGAGCAACTATGGAGTTTCTTGCCGATTCTTCTCCGTAGATACTGCTTTCCGAATCGGTGGTAAATGTTAAAAATATGTACCTAATGACGTTTCAAAAGTGCTTCTAGAAGAAGTCTAATTGAATAAATAAATGTTTGAGTTTGAGTTTTGAGATAAACACAGACGCGAAGAATAAAAAAAGAGGACGAAAACGATAATTCGTTGATGCTTTCCCTTTTCGACGTATTGTTAGGGTACATCACCAATCTGCAAAAAACAAAACTGATGATTCGCAATTGCTGATTAAAAATGAAAAACAAATAATCGACAACAGTGGTGAAAATTTGCTGATCACAATGAAACATCCTTCAGTGGTAGCAGATTTACTCATTTAAAATGTATCGTTGAACAGCGTAAAGGAGAGGAGGACAGGAAAACATTATGAATGTGGATGGTGGATTGTATACAGGGTGTAATCGATAAGTATGTGCAGGCGATTATGACGTTATTATTGCAGGTATCAAAAAACTTAAAACTGATATCGAAATTACTTTACCTAATGAGCAAAATGACAATAATAACTTTTTAAAAGTATAACGAGAAAAATTTACTTTATACACTCCCATATCAAGAAGGGAAAATGGGACTAGTAGAAGTTAAATGTCTAATTCCGGCAAAAGAGATGAATGCGGAAGATGCGGTTAAAAATAAAAAATTTTATATTTGAAATACAATGCAAAAAAATAACACTTTTGTCATAGATAAGAATCATGACTATTTTTTCCAAATTCAGGGACAACTAAACGTTGCAGAAGCAGAAGTCTGCTTATTTGCTGTTTGGACTGGAGTGAATCATTCGTTAAAAATAGAATATACATATAAGTTTAGGCAAAAAAAAATAAAATGATGGACCATTATCAAGATTTTACATAAATTGCCTACTGTCAGAATTGATTGATTCGAGACTTCAGCATTCCATGCCCATCAAGGACCCATCCTATGTCATTCAAGCGATTGAAAAAGAAAAGAAAAATCCAGTGCATCCGATAAAGCATCAGAATGCTAGCAAAATATTTATTAGGTTTATCCATATAAATATTTATATTATACATAATATAATAAATCCGTAGAAGGGTCAATTCTGTACTTTGAAAATATGTATTTAAAAAATAAATAGCAGTGTTACTGGATCGATACCAAACACAAATATGTGATTAAAAAAATTTTTGTCTGTCTGTCTGTCTGTATGTGAAGGCATCACGTGAAAACTAATGGTTCGATTTCAATGAAACTTGGTATAATTATACCTTATTATCCTGGGCATAAAATGGAATACTTTTTATCCTGGAAAAATACGAAGAAAAAAAATAAATCTTAATTTTTCAGTTTTATCCATAGACGTTGTTCTGTAGAACCGCGAACACACGTTGCGTTACCCGCAGTGGATTCAGCAATGTAACCTGTAGCGCCAAAAGTCGGATTTGGCTTGAACCGTTTGCGGCACACGCGGGCCGCACGACACCACGCCTCCTCGACTCCTATATAAGGACGGCGTTCCGCGCGATGCATATATGTAATTTATGAATTTTGATGCGAGCGAACGTGTTAACATTACATTTTTTTTTATTATATACAAAATTTGTTTATCCGTTTTATTAGTTAAACTGAACAACTTTCACTAAGAAACTTAGGTCGAAAAAAATGTATAGAGTTATGCATTTGAAGATATCAATAGAACGTATTCGCAAATTTTGTGTACTGATAAAAAAAATCACCTGGTGTAATTTTCACGAAAATTGTTTCAAATTGTCATGTCTGGTATTTATTACGAATATTAAATTATGCATACGAATGATTTAATTTTTAAAAATTAAGTGGAGCAACTTTCCCATAGTACATTTGTATTATTTACATATAGGATGACAGGATGCATTTGTTTGCACTACTAGACCAAGCCCTTAAATGGACTTTAATTCAATACACTTATCACGGATCGTTGACAATACAACAATTTCATAAGTTTATCCTATTAAACCTTTTTTTAAGTACATATATCCTATTAAAGCGGGTTTTTTACGTTTTTTAAATATTTATTATTTTCCATAAACTGTAGCAATATTATTATATAATTTATATTGTTAGTTACTGATGTCTCGCGCGTAAAAACGAAATTCCCGTCGCGTTTTCTCTAAGCAAATAACAGATTTAGTATTCAGACTCCGTGTATGCTAATGCAACAGCTGTCGGGGCTCGAAATGTAAATATAAAGAGATGAAGCACTCATTACGAGGTTAGGCCTCCGTCTGATAGAAGTATTTTTCTTTAAATAGAGGTTAAATTAATATTTTGTTGATGATTTTTTTTAATAAATTCTAGACATACTTTCCACAATGATTACTATTTATTCGACTATTTATATAGATTTACTTTATTTACTAGCTGGTCCGCGCGGTTTCACCCGTGTGGCTCCACTCCTGTTCGTCTTAGTGTGATATAGCCTATAGCCTTCCTCGATAAATGGGCTATCTAATACCGAAAGAATTTCGGAAATCGGCAGTAGTTCCTGAGATTAGCGCGTTCAAACAAACAAACTCTTCAGCTTTATAATATAAGTATAGATAAATATGAAATTAGATTTAAGAACCAAAAATTTTCTTTAAACACGTAGAGCGTTGCGGCATTTGCATTTTGCAGATTCTTGCAATATGCTTATGATATAAATGTAAAATCATTAAATTAAACATTTTGTCATACAAATAAACTAAGCTAAATAAATGGGTGAGTAACGGTTACAATATCTAACATTCAAAGTTCAAACAGGTAATGATAAAGCGTTGTCTGTATGAGAAAAGGAACAGGTGAATAAAAATGAATTCAAAATATAAAAGTACCTAATAACTTATCATTTCTTAATATACACATCATCTATATCATAACGAAACCACGAAGAATGTTTTTTTAGGAAACCGGCATGTCCAAGAATCAAAAGTTCAACGACATGTGTGGTGTATTATGGCTTGAAACCACACAGGAAACCTGTCTCCCTGCAGTGGGAACAAACATGCTGCTGATAATTAAAATATATTTTAGGAAGCTTATTTAAAAGAAAAAGCTCCGAATCTCCAACTGGATTTCTTACACTCACTTTGTAAGTATTAGATGTCTGATAATAAGCAACATTATCCAAATCTATGTTGTTTGAACGCGCTAATATCGGGAACTACTGGTCCGATTTGAAAAATTATTTCGTTGTTAGTTAGCCCATTTATCGAGGAAGGCTACCTATATTATCTCGCTAAGACCAACAGGAGAGGAGAACTGCAGGTAAAACCGCGGAGGACAGCTAGTTAATGATACAAAATTGATTTATCTACTACGTGTTTGCTTGTGTGAGAAATTCGCAGGTGTGTGCAACCTTGACCGCAGTAGGTTACGTATACTACGACTCGTAAATACATTATTTTAATTAAACAGATTGTTGGTAGTAAACATATGTATTAGATTGAAGATAGGTCACACGCGCTTCAAATAATGAGGGTAATTAGCAAATAATCAGATATTTCATCAATATAATATTATTATAATGTTAACTTGATAACTATTAAACTCTTCATACAATATTTTGGCGTATTATTGATGAAACGATTGATATTGCGCGTAACTGGTATTTATATTATGCTTAAAATTTGGTATGTAAATAGCCAGCACAGAATATAATTATTCTTTTATTTCTGGTTCTCTATATTTGTCTAAACGAGTATTATAGTAAAAGATGGCTGTTGATGATTTTTTAGTAACTAACTCAATTATATCTTTTAATACTTTTAGGTAGTAGCTAGATAGCTATAGAGAAGCAGATATTATAAAGAAACAGATACGTTTCTTTATAAAATACCTAGGTACGTAATTTTGAATGCTCTATGTTTGTTTGAAATTTGACGTCAATGTTATAACACAAACAAGTCGCTGAACAATTATCACCTATTCCGTTTTAATATTTTTAAATTGAAAAATCAAATAATGAATTCGGTATGGCAGTTTTTTATATGTCTACGTGTAAATATTTTATCTCGATTTAACCTTGGAGCAAAAACATCAATTGATGATAATTATTTATCATAATAATGTTTTATTTCCAAATACTCAGACTGTGTTGATAGTTAAATGAAAACAACGTTTGTTATTTGATTCGTACGTCAATCAATAAATGTATTGGATAAAAAAGATATTTGGCGATATGATTAGATTAAAGACTGAAGTAATAATATTAATTCAATTTATAGACTTTTTGCAGACTCTACGATAAGGTTTGTTTACTTATATAATTGAATGTATTCTTATTTAACGTAATAAGTACCTATTTATTAACGAATCATTGGTGTTTCAAATAAAAATTAAAACAATGTGTGTAACAGCTACTTATGCAAAGCTTAACGCACAGAATAAGGACAAATTTTATTCACTTTATGTTAGAAGAAATAACACAAATATTTTGTACCGTGAAATAATAATCATAGTGTAGATAATATTAAAGCAAGCTATCGATTAGTGGCTCTCTAAACCAGACAAAATAGAAAATGTATTTCGCATTACAGCGAAGGACAAGGTGCAAAAAACTAACATCATAGGTATTATCGGTTCAACGAAACATACCTTTACATATGCACTATTTTACAATCCTCTTCAAAATACAATTACACATTAGAACTATTTACACTCCATTTTTCATAATGAATTAGAAAATCTCGTTAAACTTTCCCGCGTTTTTTATTTCTTTGGCGGGAAATACGTGCGCTGTATTCAAAGTTATGGTCGGTACTAACTCGTGGTTTTCAGTTGTTTACACCCCCGCCCTCTGAGCCCTAGGGATGGTAATAACTAAAATGCCTTGCAGTCCTCAGCTGTATAATATGCCTTCATTTATTTCATTATAGGATTAGGTACATTAGCTGAAAACTATAACGAAAAAAAAAATACGACGAACTGTATGTAGCTTTGTAACTTGGATATAATACAAAAATGATATTTCCATTATATTTTGAAATTAACACTCATATTCGTGATCGCAATTTGGTATTCATAGTTTTTTGCCATTAATCTGGTTTAATTACTGTTTTTGTTTTAATGCATTTTTTACTGCATAAAATCAGTAACTACGAAATACACCTTTTTATCAAGTAAATTTACCCCGTTTGATATATTTATTTAAATCAGGTGGCAAGATGTCTATGAACTAACTATATCTACTTTACTCTTAACAATATTATAATCCATAACTCATTTTACGCGAAAGCAATCAAATTCGCACGTTTTTACGCATAACTTTACGCTCAATATGGATTGTTACGGCTAATTTCACAACATTACGTACATACGCTCTTTATTGTTTTATTGTGTGCATATTAAATCATGTATTTAAAGAAGGGAACAGTTTTTTTTTATTGAGACAATTTTACTTGGTAAGTAATAATTTTACTTAAGCATATTTGATACTAGTGGTCCGACTCGGCTTCGCCCGTGGTACATATTTCGCAATAAAAGGTAGCCTATGTCCTTTCTCGGGTATCAAAATATCTCCACACCAAATTTCATGGAAATTGGTTCAGTAGTTTAGGCGTGATTGAGTAACAGACAGACAGAGTTACTTTCGCATTTATAATATTAGTATGGATTACATTCATAGAAACAACTCAACCCAGTGTTTCGTTATACTATGACAAAATTGTCACATATAGCATTGTTGAAACTTAAAACTATGTATTATACACTATTAAAATTTATTTTTATTCAGAACCATCTTTGTAAATAGATTTGATTTATTTTAAGTTATACCATATTATTATGAAAATTATTTCTTAAAACTAAAAGATGCTCTACCTATATCTCTATCTTTTTATTAAATTACTAGCGCTACGCCCCGGCTTCGCCCGTGGTACCTACATGTTTAAACTATCCTATCTCTCAAGATGGATCGAACTGCACATGGTGTGCAAATTTTATTATAATCGGTTAAGTGGTTTAGGAGTCCATTGAGGCCAAACATTGTGACACGAGATTTATATATATTAAGAAGATGTACGTCGTACACTCGTTGTTTATAAAATGTCAATTTGTGTTGTTTGCATTGAACATATACAGCCTTAAGCTTCGGCTTGAGGGTTCCATCGTCCCAGTTATGTTAGGCATCTTCCTGTTTATAAACTTTACGAGCTCATGTCATTATGGTACGGGAGCTATTAACGTTGAAAAAGAAGTCATTTTAGTATAGCTGGTTTTTTGATATATTGTTCCTCTAGCTATTTCGGTTAGAGTCCGCGCAGTCTGGCTGGCCGGAGTGGTTGCGTTCAGTAGTGCGCATCTTATCTGCACAGGAAATTATCCTTAATTTAAAGTCATTTTTTAACGCGTAATTTTTAAACTTTTGCCTTTAGATAGATCCATCAATCATAATTTTTTTATTGCAAGACGTTTTTTTCGTTGTAAAATAGGTGCCAGACGCAATTTTTAATTTCGTTTTTATAAAAAATTCAAATTATTTTAGAATGTCTGTAAATTTCATATTATGTTCTTCAAACATAATATAATCTAAAATTAATTAGCCAGACGCTAATTCGATTGTTAAGTATTAAATATGTACAAATAAAAACGTAGTGAAAGTAGGTAAGTATAACAATTTGATGATTGTGTATATGGAGAGATAGTTTAAAGTGCAAGAGAGATAGAAAGGGTCGGCCGCGAAAATTAAATAACAATAAAAAAATAACTTCTTTTTTTCGAAAATATACCTAAGATGCATAGAAATTGAATTGTTCCTACTCTAGGATTCCCTGTGTTGTGGGAACAAGTACCTTCCATTGGTACATTTACGGGCTTCGCCCGCGTTTTCAAAGAAAAACCCGCATAGTTCCCGTTCCCGTGGGATTTCCGGGATAAAACCTAGCCTATGTTACTCGTGGATAATGTAGCTTTCGAATGGTGAAAGAATTTTTAAAATCGGTCCAGTAGTTTATGAGCCTATTCATTACAATCAAACAAACAAACAAACAAAGCTTTCCTCTTTATAATATGTATTAGTGTAGATATAGCCGGGCGGCCGGCTGGTACCGCCGCAAACGCTACGTCCCGCAATTTTTAAATCTGTAATATCTTCGAAAATATTCACTGAAATCCATGTGTAAAAGGCCATATACACTGAGAAAATTTTGCTTTAGCAAAGTACCAATTTAGCTCGGCTAAAAATTTTTCTGCTGCATTCAATCAAGACATATTTAAAATGTGCATTAAAGCTTTGCTAGTATTATACAAGCAAGTATTGCTAAATATTCTTAGCTATTATTAAAAAAGTACTTATTTATTTCAAAATTACCGACTCGGTCAACATTACCTTTACCGAATTAGGTTCAAAATAGACAAACTTACGTTATTATTTAATGATAAGTAAGTTATTTAATTTTAGACTTAACCATAGTTGGTTACTATTTGCACAGAGTTCGGTTAAAAATAAACAAGCTTATATTATCATTGAATGACAAGTAAATCATTTAAATTTAGACATAGTATTATTTGGCTAGAATTAAATAACTTGCTATGATGCATATATAACCGTGTTTCTTATTTAAAAACAAACAAGTAACTTATCTATTGGGAGATAAGCACAGCTCGGCAATTAACAATGGAGCGAATACTATTTTTGACCGAGTAACTTGATAAAAATTAAACAAGGAATTGGCTGCGTAACCCAGCAAGGTCAGCCATTTCTATCAAATCATAGTCGAGTGACGAACGTGTCTGTTGAAGCGCCGCCTCAGCACCTACAAATTCAAATTTACATTAAAAACAATAACTTTTCATCATCATTATGAATTTTAATCAAACTATTATAGAAGAGCAAGATGCAGAAGACAAACTATTATGGCTCAAAAACTCCTCTGAGCCATGGACAGCCGTAGAACTAAAGTGGCAAGAAACTACAGAGACGAGGCTAATTGCTTGCAAAAGAGTTACCCATAGCTCCAATACCTCAATTAGGGCATGCACCCGGGTTTACCCGGTTCCGAAAAACCCGGGTAAACCCGGGTTTTTTGATGATCTTGAGAACCGGGTCTGAATAGTATGAAACCCGGTTCTCCCGGTTCCGACCAAAATATTAAAATATAAAGTATTATTTATATTTTGCTGCATTATTTTAACAAATTTATTCTATCTGGCAACGTCAGACTCACGTGCATCGCGAATTTTCGTGCCACGCCTCAAGCGTGGCTCTGATTGGTTGATTGGAACCTTAGATGCTATGAGTTTCCTACGGTTGTATTACCAAAAAAAAAATTAGGCTTCGAAAATGACAAAAATTAGGCTACTGAAATATTTTTATTAGATTTGTCGTGAATTTGAAAAGCTGTTGATTTTACTGTTTTATACAGGGTGTTCCACTGTTAGTATACTAAGCTCAAAGGAGGTTATAGTTTTGCATACGCTGAGTACGTAAAAAATACCTATAAAATTCCAGACGTATTTTATTTCAAATAGATGAATTCTTAAAACTCTATGTGTACACCCATAACAAGTAACCCGCCCAACTTTGCCACCAGCACGTGAGCTATCGTTTAAGATTATGTTTTCATAGACAAAATGCTCACATTAGCGAAGCGGTATAAGCCGGCTGCGCGAAGTCAGAGAAGAAAACTAGGATTTTCAGGAAAAATTTAGCAAAAAATTTTTGACGTAATTTTGTTGTTTAAGTATTTTTTACGTGATCAGTGTATGTAAAACTACAAGTCCCTTCGCGCTTAATACCTATACCAATAGTGGGACACCCTGTATAATGATCCAGTCATGTTTTGTTTTTGGTATCAGGCTGAAATTTATATCGAATACTCAAGTCTTCGGTCCCTTGATGCTCAAAGATGCTCAAAGTCAAACTCACAAGCCAACGCATCAAAAGATACAGCCGTAAATGCTGAAAATTTTCGCAAATTTCGACATTCGCATGGGACTCAAAACCTACAGGGTACTTCTCATGAACACAGAGCCTTTAAATTTGGTAAAAGAAACGTCTTATAACACAGATAAAGAAAAAATTGCTAAAAACATAAATTTTAAAGTTACAACATTATAAAAAATAGGTTTGTTCGGAGCCCTCGGAGCGCGAATCCGACTCGCACTTGGCCGGTTTTTTGCTTTACAGTTCGCAGTTAATGAATAAGGTTTAAGTTTATATGTGATATTATGATAACAAGGTACTTTTATAAAACTGATAAATAAAGAGAAGTATTGAAATTTTGTTTCTTTATTAATGTAATAAAATAAGCTACACATGCCGCGTAAAATAAAAGGCCCATCAGGTACTTTTACAGTTACTTTTGTTTAATTTCGTATTTTTTTCCGAGGTATTATAAAAGAACCGGGTAACCCGGTTCTACCCGGTTCTGAGCTCGATTTGGAACCGGGTTTCAGAAACTTGGAACCGGACTCGGTTCTGCATGCCCTAACCTCAATACAATGAATATGCGTAAAAAACCCAAAGGATATTTTCTGGTGAGTTCAGTTTTTTTTTTAATTTTTTGTCTGCTTTAGTTTAATTACTTTTGTATACTTACTTACGTTTTTTTTATTTGTTTACAGCTAGAAAAAGATTTTGAAAACCAAAGGACAATATATACCGAAATCACTGAAAGCTTTCCCACAATCAAGCCAAAAATATTTGAATTAGTAAGTTACTTCATATCAAGCAAGATATTGTCATATACCTACCTATTACTTTAATATGTAAATTACATTAGATACGATATAGTTCCGATATAATATCTTCACATCAAACATCCTGGAATCAGTTGCTGGAATAGGTACTTAAAATGGCCTTGGGTGATGACACATTTCATTTTATCTATAAAGTGTTTTGGGTGTGGTTTTTTCACATTTTGTAACGAGGTTCAACCAGAACATTTTATAATAGAAAACGAACAATATGTAAAGAGCTTATTGTACCTACTTTAATTTTTTTTGGTGCAAAAAATGTTTAAGTTTTAGCATTTATGGTCAAATGTCAGGAAAATTCCTGACGACTAATGTGAATTATGATTCAATGAGATAAAATTCAAATGTTTAAAAAAATGACGGTTTTACTTGTTGGGTTGTAATAAAATTATTAGATCAAAAAGATTACTTATTCTATAGTTTTTGCCTAAACTTTTGACTTATTGTGAAAATTAAAACAAAGAACACCAGTATCGTTTCTTGACATTGTAAATTGTGTACTATTTTTAAAAGTAGTATTTAAGTGTAAGTAGTAGATATATGTTACTTGAAATGATTGTATCGTGTACTGAATAAGGCTAATTTCATTAATGTGCATGATTTTATTTCAGTTTCTTCTAAGTTTTTGGTGTGTCGGCAAAACGAGTGTTGTTTTCCTACATGAACGTTTCATTGGCTTTTTTTCCGACATGCCAAAATTTTGCCCTCTGCACTAATAATGGTACAAATGACAACATATCGAACTAGGTAAATATTTTCAGTATGAGCTGACCTCACATTGTATACAGGGTGTAACAGAAAGGGGTACACATCTAAGCAGGGCGTGATGTACCTACTGATGAAACTGAACAACTTTTCTCAAAGAACATAAGGTCAAAAGATGAAAATAATGGAGAGGTTTAATTTTTTTTTTCATCTTTCGACCCATTTTCCTTGGGAAAAGTTGTTCAGTTTAATCAGTACATCACGCCCTGTTCGTATGTGTATATCCCCTTTCTGTTACACCTTGTATAGGTTTTACGAACATTCACAGGTCAGCTTATACTGAAAATATATAGCTTAATATGTGTCGTTTGAATTAGTACTTGCAACAAAGTATTTTAGCTATGGTTACCTACCTAATAAACCCGCCTAAGAATACAATGTAACTTGGCTAAATATACCAATCTTAATTGACTAGAAAGAGACGCTATTTAGTTATAGTTACCCAATTAACACGATTGACAGTACCCAGTAACTTGGCTACGTATACAAATTTTTAATTGAGTAGAAGTAACAAAGTAGATTGGCTGTCCCTACCCAATAAATATGATTAACATTAATCGTGTTACTTAGCTAGTTTTACAAAGCAACATATTTGAACTCACTGAATTACTTTGCTAAAAACAACAGAGCACGTTGGGTATTGTTAACAGAGTAACACGATTCACTATAGTAAATAGGTTTGTTAAGTTTACTGAGTGAATAGGTTAAAAGCAACAAACCTTTTATACGTATTTTTGACCACCTTAGTGGGTTTATATTACCAATATACGTTAACAAAGTTGACTTGTATAATTTTAGCAACAAACTTTGCAGGCTCCCTCCGAAGCAAGTTACTCGGTTGTAAATAGCAGCAACTTGTTTATTTATAGCCGTTACGTTTTCTCAGTGTAGATCTATATTAAATGAACAATGTATTCAAGGTCTTTAATTGGTTAAGGATTAATGCTGTATTGGTTAAAATCGCTTCGAAAATTAGCCATTATTTGTCGTAAAAAGTAAATGATAAAAAAAGTTATTGTGGGTTATCCATAAGAGATAGACATATACCATCACGGACTTTTCTATAGACCTTTTCAATGTAGTTAGTACATTATTTTGATAAAACTCGTAGGGTGCCTCCGTTTGGACTGTAAGTGGAAAAATTGTAATTATTTACGTAATCACATTAGAAACCTCAAAAATAACAGTAGGTACTTCTCCACTATTTAATGGATGTTATTATACATATAAACCTCCCAATTGAATCACTCTATCTATTTAAAAAAACCACATCAAAATCCGTTGCGTAGTTTCAAAGATTTAAAGAGACATAGGGACAGAGAAAGCGACTTTTTTTTATACCTACTATGTAGTGATGATGATAACAATATTAATTCATTAATCTTAATTCTTAATATATATACATAAATCTCGTGTCATAATGTTTGTCCTCAATGGACTCCTAAACCACTTAACCGATTATAATAAAATTCGCACACCATGTGCAGTTCGATTCAACTTGAGAGATAGGATAGTTTAAATACATGTAGGTACCACGGGCGAAGCCGGGGCGGACCGCTAGTATACCTACCTATATAAATTCATGCTAACTACTTTAGTTAAATTCAATACAAACTTAAACATGCGTGTGTGTGTGTGTTCACGTGTGCGTGTCGTGTGTGGTGTGGTGTGTGTGTGTTGTGTGTGTGTACGTGTGTACATCAATAATATTGAAACAAACTTTCTAGTTGTTTACAGATGATGGGATATTGGAAAACAATAACAACTCCTTAGACGATAACATAAATAATTCTGACAGTGTGAGGAAAGATGATGATGATGATGATTATGAAGATGGCTTTTTAAATTTAACAATGTAATTGTTTAACCTTCATTGATAAAGTTTTTATTCCATTCTTTTCAATGTATGGTAACTTTAATTTATTTTTCACTTTTATGTTTATTTTTTTTCATTTAAGCTTTTATTTATAAGAACAAGTGTAAATAATATTGTATTCTTGCAATTATTTCCTGTCGCATAGTTAAAATACACTAGCTGATGAGCTGCATGCTTCATTACTTTTTTTTATTTATACACATTATTTAATACTTAACAATCGAATTAGCGTCTGGCTAATTAATTTTAGAATATATTATGTTTGAAGAACATAATATGAAATTTACAGACATTCTAAAATAATTTGAATTTTTTATAAAAACGAAATAAAAAATTGCGTCTGGCACCTATTTAACAACGAAAAAAACGTCTTGCAATAAAAAAATTATGTCTAATGGATCTATCTAAAGGTAAAATATTAAAAATTACGCGTTAAAAAATGACTTTAAATTAAGGAAATTATCCTGTGCAGAAGAGATGCGCACTAAAAAACGCAACCACTGCGACCAGCCAGACAGCCCGGACTCTAACCGAAATAGCAAGAGGAACAGTATATCAAAGAACCAACTATACTAAAATGCTCACTTGTCAACGTTGGTAGCTCCTATACGATTAGTTTGTGTCAAGGTTGTAACAATTACATATACATATTATATGTTTGTCTATTTTGCCTTGATGTGTCTTTTGGCGAAGATTTGTTACATTGTCCTACAATTGACAATACGCTTTATGAAATATAGGTAATTGGTTTGTTTTACGTTTTGGACGAAGTATTGTAGACAAGAATTTAAGTCTGTCTTCTTCTTTAACCTAATTTGTTTGAGATTTTCACGATCAGGCAGAATTAGAACTAGGTAGAGTCAATATTTTTCTTACCCTTCCCTGAGTCCAATCACGCCGATATAATCCTCATAAATTCATGATTGTAAACACTACAATAATAATAATAAATTATAGAGATTTGAGAAATTTTCCACGTTTTAACTGATATTAAAGGTAGGTATATTATTTCTACTGCCTTTTATTCAATAGGTACGCGTTTGCTCTTTAATTGTTCTTCAACAAAATAGCAAATCATTAATCTTATTTAGTAATCTACTCGCGTTTTCACACCGTAATTAATAAATCAGATGTAAGTAGCGTTAACGGTGCATTGTCTATGGCAAATCGTGAGGTGTGAAACAATGTGATTGAAGTGATCGTTTAATAAATTATATTCTGAATTGAGCTTTGTTAGCTATATAAAGAATAGATTATTCTAGCAATAGTCTTTGTTAATTCTTGTCGTGTTTATTTATAGGTATATTATATTACGTTATACGATATTTTTTATTGGATGTTTATTATACCTATTATAATGCTATTTCATCTTCTTCCTTATTTTCGATTTAATTAAGAATCTTTTTGCCTATCCTTTGTCATGGGATATCTATTTTATCTGTTAAAAATACCCACAGACTATAAAATATATTCAAGCTTTGACACAACATTGTCGCATTTTAAAAACACATTAATTTCGATATTATTCTTGGAGCTCGACCAATTTGTATTCGACGGGCAGACGCAAAGATGTCATGGTGCCAAAATGTTAAAAGGCGAAAAACATAATATTCAAAAGAATTTTACGCAATTTAATATTTTAAAGCTCATTTGTATATGACTTCAATTTCATGTCAATTTTAATTAACATGACCTAAAATATAAAGTATCAGATATCAGAAAGAAGCATTTAATATGAATAATGAACTATGAAGTCGGGAAGCGAGCAAGCGAAGCGAAATTTTTTCTCTATGATTCTGCAAAATGTCTTTCTTATAAAAAATACTGGTTCTTCACTATTATAGTACCTACCGATATAGCTAAATTTATTTTTTTACTTACAGTGAATTACTAGTAGCTATGATATATAAACTTAGATTTTATATGGGTAAAACTTCTTTAACTTTAATACAAGTTTTAACTTTTACACACAGGTATTTTGTCGGATTAACAAAACAAATGAAAGACGGTTTTAAATAATAAAATATAACATTTATTTTCTTAACTCAGATTACAAAACAATGATGATTACAACAGAAATAGATGGATTACAACGTTACGTATATTTAATGGGAGTAAAAATAATTACAATTCATAATATACACCTAATCCTCACTTATAGGCCGATCACTCATTGATTATTGAATAGTCCAATTAAAATTAGTAGATATTAGTAAGAAAAAAATACTATATGTATCAAAATTATATGGTATATCCAAAATTTTTGAAATATTGCACTGTTAAAAAGTTTTATAGTAAATATATTATATTAAGTATTCGTTATGCCTTTTCTTTTTTAGCTATATGTATAAAGTGGTGATATCTAACTCCATCTACTTATTGTATCATTTTTTGGGAATAAATGTCTTTCTATTCTATTCTACTCTATTCTATATATGTATTTATATAAATAGTATCTTTATAAGAAGATTTTAAGTAAGTATTTTGCGTGATAAATCACATTTAGTCTGGATGTGTTGAAAAATAATCACATAGCTTTTTGGTCTATCTAACATACAGTCTAAATAAGATATTTCATTAACTAGTCATTTCGTTTTTGGATAATGTTTCGAAAATGTGTTTGTACCAGAATTCAACAGTCTTGCCCCAAGATCCGAGTGTGGCTTCGTCCAATTTTAGTACTTCAATAAACATATTCACTATGACTCCTTTTAAATCCTGAAAAAGCAACGTTATTTCATATTTTCCTTTAACATACATAATTTTGGTCGTAATTTCTGCATTGGGTAGTCGCATAGCTTTTATTTCTAAGTAAATCTATAATAAAGAATGGACGAGGAGGACTTTACTGGCTCAAAGTGAAAAACAGGCAAGGATACATGCATTATTTATTAAATTTGTGCTTATAATTCTGCCTATCCTGAAAGATTTAAGGTCATCACACCTTCAATAGAGTTCCTTTCTATCTCAGAATTATGTTTCAGTTTCAATTTAAAACCATACTTACTTGAAAATTAGATTCTTGTATCTTCCGTCTCCTATGTGATTCTCCCAGCTTGTTCATCATCACCATTACCACCTCAGGTTGATCTAAATTGATCACCGCTTGGTTCAAAGACGACATTAAACTGATGACATGCGCTCTAAATTGAATGTTATTCCCATATTCACTTTCTGGAACATTCTTGATCATTTTGAAAAATTCCAGTGATTTGGGATACGCTCGGAAGAACCTGGGGATGAAGATATAAGATGTTAATACCAAGAAAGTGATTTTGTGAGTATATTTTGTTCATGCTTTAATCTCGCCTTGTGTAGATATTATAAACTTAAATTTTGAGAGATTTTATTATTTCCTATCGTACAAAATTCTCTGAATGTACTTTTACGCCATTATAGTCCCCATTTTATATTGTGTTATCCATTGACTGAAGAGAACTCATCGTGAGTTCTTGCTAAGATGAAGAATAAATATTAACGATGAAATTAATCATTAAAACTGAAATCATGAAATCAAAGGAATCAAGAGATTATCAAAACATTGAATCGAGAACATCAGCAGTCGGAAACTCAAACTTTCCGCATGTACACAAACAATTGCATACGTTTTTGGAGCATTCGTTTATTTTAAGTTTACAGTCAATTTGCTAACCGTTCGACATTCGTCTTTTGATGTTACGGCGATAAACGATGAAAAGAGGGCCATAAAACATTTTATAGAATCGTAAAATGAAAAGTATCTCATTGCTTGTGAACCATGTAAATGTGTAAATAATTCCAAGTCATTTATTACGTGCTCCATAAATATTGGTATAACATAAATATATGGTAAATATTGGCTCGATGTGCTGTTTGAATAGTTTATTGCAAATTTGATCGCTGTTGACAGTTTGCATACTTGGATACCTCAAAATAGCCGATTGACCCGGTTGAGCTCTGCGACTGCGACGCGCATTATTTGAGATATGTATTAAGAAGATTCATGATATCTGATTGGAATTCTAATAACTTTTATGGAATTTATGCAATCATTTCATGTTCATTTTTGTTGTTAAAAGGAAAGTAGCAAAATTCTCGTGTAAATTAGACGTTGTCCAGCAGTCCAGACGCTCTCACATTGCCATAATAATTCATAATTTCTTGGCTACAAGTAGATACTCATTTCATAAATAAATCAAAAGCCGTTACCAGACGAAATAACCGTCGGAAACATTGTAGACTATTCCAAAGCAATGAAAACGAATTGAATTGAGCATCGGTATTGTGAGTCGCTGTCGAGATTCAATTGTGTATTCAGTACGAGTCGCATACTTTATTAATCTTATTCCCTCGTCTCCATTTTGTATTTCCTACAACGCTAGTGAAGATTTATTTTTCTTTTGTTAAGATCTTCATTTGTTAATGTGCTCGGTCTCCCCGGGGAATTATGTCGGTCTGTTTAGTTTGAAGGTTATAAGAATTTGTCTAGTGTAAATAAACAGTTTGGGTTGTTTTATTTCAAAATTAAGTTCTTGTTTAACTGTTTGATACTATATTTTATATACGACGTATGAAATAGCTTATAGCTCTAGAATCTTGTCTAGACTTTCACCAGACGTATGAAATATTACTGTAATATTATTTATGCTGTACGCTTCCAGATTTTTAAGTGACTTCAGTTCTAGGATACTCGATACAATTATTAAAAGTAAATGTCGACGAAATAGTAGTTTAAAAAAAAACATTTTCAATGTTTGTATCTATGAATACATTCAACTTACCTTTTAAGTAGTTCCGTGCCGGTAGCTAAAGAATTGGCATAAACAGGAGCCCAAGATTTTTGTACTTTATAAATGTCCCTCTTTGACAGCCCTGACACAGGGTTGATTGCATCAAGGTCACCCCATATTAAATGACTAAACCAGCCACCCATCTGCAAATAAGGTGTTTTATATTAATTATTGTTTATTTTAAACATTGCCTACAAGTATCTCTTATACGTTTTTAAAGAAAATAAAGAGATTTTTTCAATTGGATATGGCATAATCAGTTGCAGAACTCGAACGTAGGCTATTTAACAATATCTTACACAATACTTATTTAATAATAAATACATAATTATGTTGTATTTTTTCTGAGGTACTTCATCACCAAATTACGAGAGTAACTCAATTCCTATTATTAAGCACAATAGAGTCCCAATTACCGTAGGTATCAACTATCAACTATCATTGTAATGAATGAATAAACTGATAAACAAGTTTTATTGGGTTTTATTAAGCAGCAATTTCAATACAATTAATTTATCGTGCGATGTAAACAATTTGATATTCATTTTCAGAGCTGGGATGTAGCAATTGATAACCTCAACGTATCATATGTCGATAGGAGTCTGTACCTCTGTGTCTGTACCATTATCTTAAATTTCTCTTATATTTTTATAAACTATCTGCGCTTCGCGGTTTCACCCGCGTGGCTCCGATCCTGTTGGTCTAACGTTATGATATTATATTATTTATTTATAGCCTTTATTGCCAATACAGGTTACATTTTTACTTATTAACTAAAATTAAATTGCTTTGTGTGTGTTGGCGTGTCCTTGTGACACAAAGGCCAACTTCTTCCACTCGACACGTTCTTTCGCCTTCCGTAGCCAGAGCGGCCCTGCCACTCCTCCGACCACCTTTTTCTTTGTCTTCCTCTTTTTCTTTTAGCATCCACCCTGGGAGTCCATTCGGTTATAACCCTTGTCCATCGGTTTCCCTTTTCTCTGAGCATATGCCCTACCCACCTCCATTTAAGAATCCTTGTCTTTTTCACAACATCTTCTTGTTTGATATTATATAGCCTTCCTCAATAAATCGGCCATCTAACACTGAAATAATTTTTCTAATCGGACCAGTAGTTCATGAGATTAGCGCGTTCAAAGTTCAAACAAACTCTTCAGTTTTATAATATTAGGTATAGTATAGATTCCATTTCAAATATTACCGACCTTTTAATAGACTTTATGGACCCATAAAGTGATTATCGAAACAGTGGATTAGATTTGGAGAGTTTCCAATGGAGTTAATCGGTCACATGGTTGATACTTAGTATGTTTGACCACAAACAAATATAACGTGACCTCGATTGAGTTAATATTTGACTCGACACTACATTGAAGTATGTTCGTGTAGCGTGGTGTTTCAGTTGATGAAATGTTGTTGATTTGGGTTTGTCAAAGCTTTGAGGTAAAATTGGTTTTCTAGAATAGTACAAAGTGTTAATCGTTATGTATGTTGCATGAAAGACAAAAGGTTTGGCTATTTGTTGAACGCACTTTTATAGAGATACAGATAATAGAGGATTCACTCTATTATAAAAGCTCGAATCGAAAGATTTCCCCACTAAAACAAAAAAAAAAGGCCGTAGTGCGGGACGGGGTAAAGGTGATTTTCATGTGATTAAAAATTAAACCTATATAGTCCGACCTATAGTAGACTTTTCACTGTAAGGATATCGCTATCTATGCGGGTGAAACCGCAGGGCATTGCTAGTAGAATTATAAAACCATGTGACAAAGAAAATTGAGCAAGGTTACATTATGAAATATGTAGTTTGAAAAGTTTTGTCTTAAAAAGCTCTACTTCTCAGTTGCTATCACAACTGTAAATTAGTATTTATATTATATTGTGTATTTTGATTTATGTAAAGGTTTATTAATATTTTAAATTCGTTAATTTTACTCTAGTAATTCTAGTTTCCACATAGTGGGCTCCCTCTACCATTGAGTAAAGGGTAGACGTTTAAGTGCATATACATAATTATGTTTTGTAATACGTTACCAAAGTTTTTTTACTGCGTACGTTAAAAAATTTAAAAATAGTCGAAATAAATTGTTGTAATATTTTGCTCAAAGGTGTGACAAACGGAAGCTGAAATCGAACCATAAAATATGTGTGATTCCATAAAAAAATGGTTTGTGTATTTGCCTTATTTAAATAAACGTGATGATTTTATTAGAGTACTAGCGGTCCGCCCCGGCTTCGCCCGTGGTACATATTTACGTTTTCTCTACATAAAAACCATCCTCGTACTTCACGGAATATATTAAAAAAAGAATTATCGAAATCGGTTCAGCCGTTCTCGAGTTATGCGCTTACCAACACATTTTGCGATTCATTTTTATATATAAAGACTAGCGGTCCGCCTCGGCTTCGCCCGTGGTACATATTTACGTTTTCTCTACATAAAAACCATCCTCGTACTTCAAGGAATATAATAAAAAAAGAATTATCGAA
>CAJQZN010040542.1:40988-67304 GCA_907164685.1 Colias eurytheme
GTTGGTTATGCTATTTTATGCCACAATAAAACATTGATGTAATTTTTGTTATAAATAGAAATGATTATTGGTAACTCACTTTTTGTCGTTATGTTTGTTTATCGCAAATACGCAATTCACGACCAATGCCAACCGTGGTTCGTAAAACACTGATCTCGATGGTAATGCCTTGTTTTGATCCTTCCTAATTTTTATCTATTGATATTGTTGTCCACTTTTTTGTATTGATATTTGTATAGATTAATTTTCCGTATTTATTGACTTACGTATGTCTTATCCGACAATATGCTTTCTGTCTGAATCGGATATGTATGAACAGTATAATCCTACTGATATTATAAATGCGGAATTTTGTATGTTTGTTTGATGCTTCTTCACGCAAAAACTACTGAACCGATTTTCATTAAATTCGGCACACACACGGGAACTGGAACTATGCGAGTTCTCCTACAACTACGCGCGTCAAGCGTATGTCAATTTAAAATATATCTATAATCGCGATTCTATTTAATCACGTGTCATGAAGTCGGAAACCTGAATTTTTCATTTGAATTCACCTGAATTCACCCGCGGACAAAATCAAGTATTTCTATATTATGTCATGTGTATCATCCAAATCTGTTGAGTAATTTTTTCTTTGTGAAAGCTTAACAAACATCCATCCATACTAGCAATCGCATCTATAACAGAAAAGTTTTACATTTATAAATATTATGATATTATAATATGATTTATATTTTCTTGAAAATGTCCAAAGCAAAAATTCAAAAAAATACATTATATGCAGTTACTGATTAGCAGGTCACGACACAAATTAAAGTTAATTTTAAAAGAAAGTTAAAAGACATCCCGTTTCTTACAAAAATTTAAAAAAAAATCGAGTAATTTACATATAATTTCCTTTGAACCCTCTTATCGAGTGAACTCTCTCACACTCACTCAGACACGTAAAATCACAGATAATATAATACTATACTAGTAGTAAAACTAAACAGTTGTTATCAGTGGAAATATAAATTATATTCAAACATAAATTCAGGACAATCCATCATGACGTAGGTATCTTTTTTACGTTAGGAGAACAGCATTGGGAGACTAGGTTTTTTTACAAGCATTATTTTGTATGGGATATTACTTCATTTTGTAGATGTCATCCTACTTTTTTAAGCCTTTCCGGTACCGTTTTCTCCTTGAATAGATACTAATAATGCCGTTTAATAATGCAATTAAAAATACTGCCAAGTGCCATATTCTTAAAGCCGTCTCTATCTTATGCGCTGTTGTGTATTTAAAAAGCTCACATTGAAGAAATGTTGTGCAACCTACTAGCAAAAAATACTTACTAAACAATATTTAATATTATGGTCATAGTCAATTAATCAGTTACTGCCTTACTGGTAGGTATAAGTATTTCTTGGTTTCAAAATTGTTCCCTGTAAAACCACTCCATTTATTTATTAATATGTACTTTATTCTTGATAATCATCATCATCATCAGCCTGTTACGTTCCCACTACTGGGACACGGGCCTCCCTTAAGGGATCAGTTGGATCAGATCAAGTGTGTCATATTATGACATCTGCCAACCCGCACGACATATTATGTCGTCGAACTGTTTTGATTTTTCGACATGTCGGTTTCCTCACAATGTTTTCCTTCAACGTTCAATTTCGCTAATAATTTAAGATAATCAGGGTTACAAAGAAATAAAAAACACAATGAGTAAAATGATAAGTAAAATACATTTTAATTATGTTCCAATTTCTTAAATGTACCCATGTTGAAACGCCTTATATGATCTGCAAAGCTTTTATCAAGTCAGGCAGTTTAAAACTTTTCATATTTCCAACAAAACCTGAATTATCATAATCGTATTAAAACGCAGCCATTTATCATCATCAAGATGTATATTTATTCCCACTGTCTGCAGTGGGAACAGTCTGACAGTCTGAACTGTGGACAGTCCTAGAAGCATAGACTAGAAGTCGACTCAGGTGATAATCTAGCACCGCAGCACGCATTGCATCGAACTTGATTCTAAGACATAGGTTACACGCTCAGTCTGGCGTCAGTTCAGTCCATCAGTCTGCTCAGAATGACGGGAGAGTTATCGTCTAACCAGTTGACTGACGGACTGATGGTTCAGAATACCCGTGTTTTTCATCCATCATTCTGGCATCAGTCTAAGCCGGATCAAACTGATGGACTAAACTGACGCCAGACTGAGCGTGTAACCTATGAATTAGACATGCATGGATTCTGAAACAGCCTTCCATGTTTTCCTTTGATTACCACGAAGGATTAATGATAAACAAACACGTCAGTCAATATCCACGTGATGTTTATTTATCTGGAGCGTTTATCGTTGCTGACCCTACTGGGTATCAATAATTCATTGGGCTTACATAATGCATGGAGTTTCGATGCACCTTTTACTGTGGGTGCTTTTAGGAATCGTATCGCAAATTCTGCTTGTGGAATAGATCTTAGAATAGCTGGTTTTACTCAATTGTTTGAATATGAAGATTACGTAGTTGTAACACATGTTTTTTATGTATTTGAACTAGTAGTAATAGATAGTAAATATACCTACCCATGTAAGTGGTTACGTGAATGTACTGGGTGTAAATTGTAATTGATAAGTGTTTACAGGCAATTCCGTAACAGTTTCAGTTTTCAAAAAAAAAAACTGATTAAGTATTTTCCCTAATGAGTAAAATGACAACAAAACGATAAAAAAGAGCGTATGTGCCGAGCACACGTGTCAGAAGTGACACTTCTTTGGTAGGATTCAAAGATACCGAAATCGTCGTCTTACTCCATGACGTGACGGTATTGCCATGACGCGACCTTGAAATTTTACTCTCATCGCGCCTAAAGAAGTTCACTTCAAAATGTCTACATTAAACACTCCCATATATTTTATTTCTCTACTAAATATAATAATATTGTTCTTATCTATTAGTACATTTTTATTTATTCAAACCATATGTTCGAAATGACGTCCTCGTTGTGCAATACAATGACGAGTTCTATTTACAGTTTCTAAATGATTTTTTGGGTATTCCTCATTAGATTCCAATTTTCCAAATCGATATTTTTAAACTTGACATACTAGAGATAATTTAAAAAGTATACATTCCATTTGAGAATTGTTGTGCAATATACTAGCAAAAAATAAATAGGTCTACGAAATAATTTTTAATAATAAGGTGACGATCTGTTAATTATAGTCAGTAGTATATATAGTATAGTTAGTATTTCGTTAGTAAATATTTATTGTTTTTTTTTTTTTTAATTTTCTCAGATAACTCTTCCCATTTCTACATAAATAAATTTGATTTTAAATATCTAACTTTTTAAATATTATCCTATTTGATATTTCAAACCTTTTTATTCTAATTAATCTTATATTATAAAAATGAATCGCAAAATGTGTTGGTAAGCGCATCACTCGAGAACGGCTGAACCGATTTCGATAATTATTTTTTTATTATATTCCTTGAAGTACGAGGATGGTTCTTATGTAGAGAAAACGTAAACATGTACCACGGGCGAAGCCGGAACGGACCGCTAGTACGTAAATAATATTATAAGTACCTATTTATATAAGTTTTTGTGATAAATATTAAAAAGATATCTTAGTGTGCAAATAATTTGCGTAGTATTGTATGGGACTTTTCCATAGTACTATTTACATATCTACATAATACAGTCAATTTCAATATTCCAAACAATTTTTTTAATAGATATTAAATATAAATAATTCGTTTAATTTTTGTAATAATGAATATCTGTGTGTGTAAAGGACATGATATTGATTTTTGACGTGCAAACTGAAAACATGAAATTTTCATACAAGTAAATTAATTTGCGTTTGGAAGTAGGTATCTAACTATACTTATAATTATATTATTTTTATGAAATTATTATTTTGAAGAAAAAAGCTAATCCGCAATTCAATTTTATCTTAAGCTAAATACAAACCGTATGAAAATTGTACCCAAGTCGTAAGGTCTGAAGTAAAAACAAAAAAAAAACACAATTAAGAACTTCCTCTTTGTTTAAGGTCGGTTGAAAATCAGTTTTTTTGAGAAACTAAATATTGACATTATTACATTACGTAAAATAGTGACTCTCGTCTATACCGGCTAATTTAATTAGCAAATAAGTTGGAATAATAGTGTAAAAACTAAGTAAATGTCAATAAGATGTCAGTCGTAATACACAGGTCAGGCGCACCCATGCAAATTCATTATTAGTTGTTGACATTGAACTCTCCTTCAAGCTAACTATAAAATAATAATAATAGTTTAAAAAAACTAAAAAACACGCTTTTTATGGAAAACCGAACTAAAAAATAGAAAATTTTATCAAATTAGTGTATTGTCATCGGTCCTCAATAAATCTACAAAGTTTGAACGAAATCTGACCGTTAAAAGTGGGTCAAAATCGCGCCCAAAGAAGTCGGTTACAAACATACTAACATACAGGTGAAGCTAATATAAAGCGTGTAAAAATGGTATGAATTCCAATATAATAAAAGATAATGTATTAATGTTGTATAACCATATTGTGTAAATCTAATCCGATGAGATTTCGATCCATAGGTATTTTATTTGATAAGGTTTTTATATCTCGTGTAGGAAGTCTATGTAATTATAAAAAAAACCCGATATTGCGTAAGTTGTTGGTAGGACTTACTTATTTATTATTTCTTTTACTTCTAGTCAAAAGTTTTATAAAACCTCCTTGATACTAGAATTAAGTATAAGGTGAGTACCTATAAGTAATAGGATCCTCTACAAAGCTCTACAAACAGACAAATAAAGAGTTATCATACACTTAAGCGATACCCATAAACATACATACTATAAAAATAATGGATGAGGTCTTTAATTTTACCAAGAATATATTATAATAACGGTAAAACTTTTGAAAAATTATTGCGCATTTCAATTGTATCATTTCGTCATATTCTTATTCAATTTCATTAAACATGTTATTCATATGAGTCATATTGATTAAACTCTAGAAAGATAACCGCAACTGCAAAGGCGTCCGCGAAAGCAGTCTATCGCCATATCTTTTTATCGCGTGCGTATAACATGTTTCTCGAGCAACTAATAATTCTTTGATCTACTCTATCCTTCTACCAAAGGATATCTCTTTCTTTACGATAAGTATGTAGTTATAACAATAATAGTATAATAAAACGAGTAACTAAAAAAAAGAACTTGAGCGGTATGAATTTGAGTAACCGACAAATTAACCAAGCAAACGAAGAATAATGTTTGATAATAAAATACAGATTGAGCGACTAAATGACTTGGAAATACAGTGAGGGCAACTTAAGTATTAAGATAGAGACGAATCTTTTTTATTGAGGTTTTACATAAAACACTACTGAAAAGTTAATTTAACAAGGTTTTGTTTGATTGTTACAAGTTCCTGAGTATTAAAAGAGCAAACAAAAGAGCCGTTTTTCCACACAAACGTAGTCCCCTGTTTCCTCCCTGGATCCTCCTCCTCCCACTAGAGCAATTTATTTTATACAATACCTAATTAATCTATGGTAACTTTAGCCGTGTTCCTACGTTTATCTTTTTCTCATATCATATTTATTAAAAAAGACATGAATCTTTCAAAACGTAAGAAATAGGACAGATTTTCCATTATGTTCCGTCTTCCATAAATAAATAACTAATTATTGAACATTATATAAAAAAAGTAAAACGTAGGAACATAGCCTATATACTTTTCTCTACTAAATTATGAATAAAGTAATTAAATCGGTCCAGTATTGGAGAAGAAAATAGGGGACTACGGAACGTCCAATTTGCGTAATTTTTCTACGGGGGAGGCTTGAGGCATAGCGCGACAGCAATAGATAATAGGAAAACCTAATTTTGAATTCTCTCTCTTATTAAGAAGATTATTTATTTTTAGTTGACTGAAGCGTCTTGTTTATTTTGTTATTTTTTTGCCTAATTGTTTAAAAATAACATATACTAATGAAATTGCACTATGACCGTATTTTTCTTCTAACTGTTACAGTAAACTTATAAAAAGAAAAAGTAACTAAAAATCTATTATGTATATATATTTCACAGCAGCGTTAGCAGTTCACATCTCAAATAATTAAAAAATATTACAATAATTTTCAGAGACTGATAAGGACATTGACTCATGTTTTTAAATATTTATTAGTAAATTACCTACTTTACTAAGTACATATTTTTTCTATACAAACTTGTCGTGTATTGTCGTCTATCACCCGGTCTATAATATTTTGTCGTTGTTAAATTAATTAAAAGTTGATTAAAAGGCATTAAGTAAATGAAATGATTTCAAGCTCTTTGTAATTTTGAAAATAACATTCCAATTTATCTACACTAATATAAAGAGGAAAACTTTGTTTGTTTTTTTTATTGTAATGAATAGGCTCATAAACTACTGGACCGATTTTAAAAATTCTTTCATCATTCGAAAGCTACATAATCCACGAGTAATAAAGGCTATAATATATCATCATGCTAAGACCAACAGGAGCGGAGTAATGCGGGTGAAACCGCGCGGCACAGCTAGTAATATTATAATTAATAACAAAATTGTTAATACGAACGGGTATTTATTATTCTGAAAATTACTACAATAATAAAAAAAAAATAGTATGAATTTATGAAAACTTGAATATTAACTATTTGTTTTCATTATAATATAGTTGAATCACAGAGTTGAATCTACATATTATTTTCGAACAGCACTATATGTCATATTTCGTAATGTTGGTAATTATTGTCAAATGTCAATATTGTCACTTGTCAGTGTCATTTGCCATATGTCAAGTTCACGTTCACCGTTCACGCCTCAGAGGGTTCACGCTGTAGCCTGTAAGCTGTTCACTGTTGTTTATAACTTGAAATTTATCTACACGTATCCCTTTAATACATACTAATTATAATGGCAAATTTTACTGAAACGGCTATACAAAATATTGGAAAGGTCCTAAACGATCCAAACCGACCAATGAAAGAAAGGTTTAGAGCACTATTCACTCTCCGAAATATTGGTGGAGAAACTGCAATAAATTGCATCAGTGAGTGTTTCAAAGATGAGTCAGTGCTGTTAAAACATGAATTAGCTTATTGTTTAGGCCAGATGCAGGATAAAACAGCGATCCCTATTCTCAGAGGAGTTCTAGAGGACAGAAACCAAGACCCAATAGTACGACATGAAGCAGGTTAGTTTTATCAAAACAAAATATTCTCACGTACTTGATAAGGCTTGATAAGCTAAGTGGAATGCCAATTAGCTATTTATTAAAGACATACATTTTGCAGGTGCCAAAATTTACTGTTTTGAGCATTATATTATTATTTGTACAAGCCTTTCTATCAATATTATAGTATCATAGAATTATCCGTTAAATTCTTTTGTGATGTTACTTCCTAGTGCATATTCGTAAGTAATTACTCAATAAGATGATATATTTCATAGAAACTTTAAATATAAGCACACAGAAAATGTAAAGTACAAAATGTAATAAAAAATAAAAATCTTACATAGTCTATTCTGTAAAAATTATCCAATTATATCCCATTTTGTAACTTAAATAATATCTATGAATTACAGGAGAAGCACTCGGAGCCATCGGCGACCCAAACCTCATAGAGTTACTAGAGAAATACAAGAACGACTCAGCTATAGAAGTGGCAGAGACCTGTCAAATAGCATTACAAAGATTGAGCTGGGTGTCACAGAGTAATGATGAAAAACTCAGTAGGAGTAAGTTCTTGTCAATTGATCCAGCGCCACCAAGCACAGAGCAGGATATAGAGACTTTAAAGGGTACAATGTTGGACGAAAGCAAATCCTTGTTCGAGAGGTACAGAGCGATGTTTAGTCTGCGTAACTTGGGTACTACGGAGAGTATTAACGCTTTGGGAGAAGGTAAATTATAGTCTTTAAAATATAAAATTCACTTTATTATTGACTTTTCAAACATAAAATGTTAACTTAAACCGTTGTTATTGCTATACATAAAGAAAACATGTTCAGACATAACCTTTGTAAAGTAGTTTAATTTTATAAATAATGTGTCTGTTACATACTATTATACCTTTTAGTCCCATCATGATTCATTATGTACATAAACTTTATATTTTAGTAGTTATTTTCATATTCTGGTAAAGGTAGAGTGTACTTACCCATTAATAGTTGACCTAAATAATTGCCATACCAAAAGAAAGAGAGACAGAGCGAGAAACAATAAAATCTTGAACATCATTTTTATTTGAACTTAATTTTTGAATTAATCAATAACCTTTTCACATTACAGGTTTCAAAGCAAGCAGTGCTCTATTCCGGCATGAAGTCGCCTTCATCTTTGGTCAAATGCAAGACGAGCGTAGCATTCCATTCTTGAAGAAGACTCTAGAAGACACACAGGAACATGAGATGGTGCGCCATGAAGCAGCTGAGGCTCTTGGTTCTATCGCTACACCTGAGTGTACTGAAGTATTACAGAGGTAATTAATATTAATTATTGCTTTGTGTTGTTTGTTGTTATTATATTTTCATAATTATTATCATTTTCTAAGAAGAGTACAGACTCAAATGCTGGTTGATGTTTTGCTATAAGCAAGAACAAATTTATCTGCTTATCCTCGTTTTTATTAGCTGCAATTTTGGTATAGCTTATAGTCTATAAATTTCTATAGTCTAGGGTCATAAAATTAGTAAATTACTTCAATATTTATATGAGAAAAACTGTATTGATGAATGTTATAACAACTGTGTGAACCTTTTTAAGACCAAATTATATACATATTCCTGCAGCAGCTATTATGTGAATAACATGTTACATTCATTTTAATTTTATAGTTACCACTAAAATATTTTTTTTTAAGTAATAATAAAATACGATTATAAGGTGGGAATTGAACCGCATCTTTTAGCCATGTTGAAAGATGAAAGAAATTTTCAAATCTACCTTCATATTATTCACATGACAGTCAATTTAATTTTAGCATGCTGGTTTAATCTTGAACAACATAATATTACTTTGTGATTGAATTTCAAGAACAAGCCACCACTGCTATGCTCTTATACATCTTGAATTAAATTTTACTTCTGTTGTAATTAATATGAACGTATTTAAAAATTCATCTAAAAGCTTTCATAATACTTTGGCTTTTTTTTACCTTCTCCTAGTGGTTGCCTGACAGAGACCGCTACTTAGTGATAGGGCCGCCTATTTTGCTACATCATTCTAGTATCATTGTGTAATAATTAATAAAGTGTAATAAAATAAATATTTTATTTCAGGTACCTTAACGATCCAAGACCAGTGGTTCGCGAGAGCTGTGAAGTCGCTCTTGATATGTCAGAATATGAAAATAGTCCCGAATTCCAATATGCTAACACTTTGTTGACTGTTGAGAGCTAATAATTTATCAATCAAAGACCCATCTTTGTGATTTAAAAATATTCTTAAAATTGTAACAAAGTGTCCCAGTCTATGTTATCTAAAGATGATGCAATTTTTAATTGAATTGATTGATTGATAAGTATTTATATAAGTATATATCTTTAATTTATTTTTAACAGTACATACTTGTGAAACATTTTTTTCTAAAGAGCACATGCGTTACTTTTTGAGCAACAAGAATTTTTATAACTAGATTGTTGTAAAAGTAATACTAGTAAATTATTAATTAAAGTTTGTATATTATATACGTAGTTTGTTTAATTTCTTTAAAATATATTCATTCAAATTCATTATGTAGTAGAAAAACTACATCACTACCAACTCACTGAAATTCCCACAGGAGATAAAAGCAAAAAATCAATTGCGCGGGTGAAACCGCGCTACGCAGCTAGTGAGGATATAATTTTTTAATGATTCTTTAACTTTTAATTATCCTTGAATAACTTCTGCGTTGGTGAAGTTTTATTGTATAAGTATCTAAGTGAGTTTATAGGAATAGACCGCTTTAAGTGGCAAATTAATGGTATAAAACTTGTACATAGAACATGAAAATAAAATGGAAACTCATAAAGTTCTACACTTTTATTATCGAACATAACATTCGGTGTATAATATTATTTATAGTAATCGTAACATAAAATTTGAGTGTAAAATATTGTGTTAAAGTTCTGAAATGCATTTGTTTATGTTATGAGATGTATGCTCGATTGTTTATGTGGTTTTGTTTGCTTATAACGTATGTGATTTCGATTGTGGTAAGATTTTATACTTTTCAAATTTATAAGGGGACTTAAAAGTTAGCTTCACATAAAAATGTTGAATCAGGAATAGGTTGAAATACCTACAATAAATTATTATAAGAAACTAGGTTTCCGCCCGCGCAGTCAAAGAAAAACCCGCATAGTTCCCGTTCCCGTGGGATTTCCGGGATTGCGTCATTTTCCCGGGATAAAAAGTAGCCTATGTCCTTTCTCGGGTATCAAAATATCTCCATACCAAATTTCATGAAAATTGGTTCAGTAGTTTAGGCGTGTTTGAGTAACAGACAGACAGACAGAGTTACTTTCGCATTTATAATATGGATTGATAGGAAGAGTATGTATGTATGAGTGAGCGTGTGACGTTTGAATATTTTGAAAACATTGGAAAGGCGATAATATAATATAATATTATGTATGTTTAATGTTACGTATGTAATAAATAATAATTGTAAATAATTTGACTAACTTGAGTTTAAATAAAATCTATCTATTTATTTCCTCCATGCATCGTAGGCCCGTAGGGGTGTTATATTCAGGCCCTCTATATTTATTTGGGTGGCGTTAGAAATTGATAAATTTTTCATTCGATGAAAACTTGCCAGTACATAAACTTAAGAATGTAAACTTGTAACAAATTTTCCTATAAATAAATCGGTAAACCGTAAATCAGATTTTAGTTTAGGTATCTATTCATCAATCCCACCTCTAAGTAATGATTTGGCATTAACGATAGCACTTCCAAAGTATTATTTAAAACTAAATTATATTCGCACTTGTAGGCGTCGAACGTTATAGAAATGGAACAGACATCGTTCTTCGGGTTCACACACGAGGTAAGAATCAGTCCAAACACCATGGAATTAATTGAGGAGCTGGAAGACGCAGTATGGCAACACTTCACTGGTGACCGTCAAGTTAGGCGGTATTTTGACACTTATGATACGCCGTTCGTGGGAGAGAATAGGCGGAAAAATGATTTGAATTATGAATAAAAGAATTGAAGATTTATCGTGTTTTATTTGGGTTTTTTATTCAGCTGAAAGCAGTGCATCGTCTATGCCAGTATACGACAAGTGGCACGTATGATTTCTTAAAAATAGGTATGAATATGTTTATATACCTAAAGAATATCTGCAAGAATTTAGTTTACGAAGTAGAAGAAAATAGTGGATGGATAATGGAGATACTATTTTTAAAGAATTATAGTCAACATTCAAATGCCAGACGTGAAAATGTTTATGTAACAAATAACAAATTATAAATCATAAATAACTACGATAATAGATTGCATAATACAGAGCAATGGTTTTAGATAAATATTAATTTACATATTTTGTCTTCTAATAGGTACCTAACATTGATAAGGGTTAAATTAGAAAAAAAGAGTGTATGTGCCGAGCACTCCTGTCAGAAGTGAAACTTCTATGGCAAGATTTAATGATCTCAAATTCGTTGCATTACTCCATGACGAGACGGTATTGCCATGACGCGACCTTGAAATTTTACTCTCAAGGCGCCTAAAGAAGTTTCACAAAAAAAAATACAGAAAAGAGCTATAACATATTTTTATTTAACAACCTACGTACATTTTTATAATTAGCGAAATTTAATACCGTGTACGTGATACGCGTAAGAAATTAGCGCTACGTAGATACTTCTAAATAGGTCACACCTAAGATTCAGGACTCCATTACACGAAGATACGTTCACATAATTTAATATGGAACATGCGTGAGAAATATTATTACTTTCCTAATTAATATGACGTGACTTGAGAGCAGTTGAAAATAATCCCTTCAAATAATACGCTTCGGCACTTTTACCTTTATGGGTTTATGTTCGTCACATGTGTCGAATTATAAGGGCATTTCTGTTTTAATGATATGAAAGGCGTGCTGGATTATCGAGTCAATTTATATAGGTACTTACTAGCTTTCCACCCGCGGCATCGCCCTCGCAGTCAAAGAAAAACCCGCATAGTTCCCGTTCCCGTGGGATTTCCGGGATAAAACCTATCCTATGTCCTTTCTCGGGTATCAAAATATCTCCATACCAAATTTCGTGCAAATTGGTTCAGTAGTTTAGGCGTGATTGAGTAACAGACAGACAGACAGACAGAGTTACTTTCGCATTTATAATATTAGTATGGATTGGGAAAAACCGGATGTAAACAAATGTAAGATGTTCATTTTAAAATATTTTTTGTTACGCTTATAATAATACTAGCTTTCCGCCCGCGGGTTCGCCCGCGTTTTCAAAGAATAACCCGCGTAGTTCCCGTTCCCGTGGGATTTCCGGATAAAACTTATCCTATGTGTTAATTCAAGTTACCCTCTATATGTGTGCTAAATTTCATTGTTATCGGTGCAGTAGTATTTGCGTGAAAGAGTAACAAACACACACACACCCTCATAAACTTTCGCATTTATAATATTAGTAATTTAGTAGGATAGGATAGGATAGGAAGTAGGCTAGTCTGTCTTCTATTTTGAGGTAGTATCAGGTAGGTAGGCAAACTATGAATTTCAAGCCGAACGTGAAGCGTTTTTCATTAGTAATAATTTATTAGTAGAAGATAGGTAGGTACTTATCATAAGTTGTTACGGAGATAGGTATGGTGGTCTGCTGAAGGTACCTATGTAGGAATTGGTTATGAAGAACGATTTTTTTACTTATTTCCTTTTTTATAAAACTTAACTGAAATATGGTGATAAATAGTAAAATAAGACCTTCTATTAATTATATTAGGTTTCGTTATCTCCTCCTTTATATTGTAATCTTAAAGAAATTATTGGAGTCTGTCAAAAGGAGAACTCGAATAATTTAGCCTTAGCAATTTAAATCCCGATTTTCAATGAGGCATCCCAAATTCAATTTAGATAAATATTGAAAATGTAATCAGGAAGTTATTCGAGGGATAGGTTTAATCAAAACACAAATTTATTCTTAATTCACGATCGCAATTTAAGGCGCATGGAAAATGTCGATTTTATAGCGTATTTTCCGATACAACGAACATTTCTTGAATTCAGAGAGATTTTGCTTGTAATCTAATCTTTTATTTATATGTATCCCTCTTCGAAATAGCAGACAGTCTTAACTTTGTTCGGTGCAAGGCCGGTCAGCCAGGCTTCAGCTCATACCGTATCGTAATAGTAATATGTTCGATTCTTATATTTTTACTTTAACGATATAACTAGACTAAAGAAAGAAATTTTATGAGTAAAGAATATTATCTATACCTAACGATTCGATAATTCGCTAGGAAGTTACCAATTATTGTGTCTTATTTCATTTTGGTGATTCGGAAGTAGGTAATTATCGGGTGAATTAGTACATTTCGCACGCAACAGACCTGTGTAACAGACCGATTGAGGAATAGTGGTTTTGTCTATTGCATAAGCTGATGTCGATTCCAAAAACGATTTCTGTTATTTTTCGTGATGATCATATTGTATGAATTAAATGGAGTTTTATTGAACAAACATCTGGGAGTAAATATAGGAATAATACTTGGAATAGATTCCGTGGCAGAACAGTTGCTTATCAGTTCAATTATTTTAGTGGCAGCTGACGAAATTCTACGAATTTTGATTATTTGTTCAGTTTTGAGGTTTCAATCAATAATTCTAAATAAAGGATGAGATATGGGTACAATTATGTAGGTTAAATTTGTCTTTTTAGCTATTTTTAGTATAAATAAAATTTTATATAAATTTAATTATTTAATTACATGTTACACATCGGTGTGAATGTCGTATTTGTGAAAAGTGAACAATAAGCAGATGCCGTAGCAATTGGCATCTAATGTAAAATGCAACGGCAATAGTGTTTTATAGACTTTCTAAGTCGTTCCTTGATAGCTGTAAATGTATAGATAGATATATTATTAAATAGACAGTGTTCTATATATAATAATGTTTATTGTATATATTATATATCTATTAAATATCTATTATAGGCATTGTTAAAGGATAAAATTTAAATTTGGGGTATATTTACTAACGTAGGTATTTTTACAAATAAGTAAAAGTAGGTAGGTACCGTAGTGTTTTTGGCAAAACATATAGCAGTTTGAAATTCAAATTTTTCGACTTTAAAATTTTGCAACAAATTGTTATTACGTAATTTTTAGTACAGGAAGCACACTTTTTGGGTCCATTTATCCTCTTTTACTTCTAAAAAACACAAAAAAGCACCTGAAACACTACTCAACACTCGAGAACATGGCTTCAAAATGTATGTTGAAGTCTTATGAGCTTCGAGATTGTGGAAATACTCATACAATATTTGAAAATATTTTAAGAATTTAATAAAAGCGTTGGCCGCGATCATACCTACTACTACGTCTTAAATATTCCGCAAGACATTTCGCATGAAAAAATGTGGTTTTATTTTTTGGCCGTAAGCGTAAAAACCTTTGCAGGTAGGCATTATTCACGCTCAGTCATTTTATGAAGACTTATTATATTTCATACTTTGAATATTATTAGTTTTTATCGTGTGCTCTGTTCCTTAGTAATATAGGGTACTTTCTGCTATTGCTAAGTTCGCGCAATTTCGTGAATAAATTTAAAAAACACTTATAAACGAATAGGTTACGATTTTGATTCCAAGTAGGTAAGGGTTCCTACAGCAGGGAGAGAATGGACAGGTTATTATAAAATATTATTGCTCATTTTTGTCTTGTGAAAACTAATGAATCACTTCATTTTCTTGAAGCAATTCATGTTAAGGTACATATTGAGTTTAATAGAAAACGCCAACGCCTATATTATGTTTTACATAAAGCATCTTATAATTTAACTAGCTTTCCGCCCGCGGCTTCGCCCGCATTTTCAGAGATAAACCCGCATAGTTCTCGTTCCCGTGGGATTTCCGGGATAAAACCTATCCTATCACCTATGTGTTAATCCCAGTTACCCTCTATATGTGTGCTAAAATTCATTGTAATCGGTTCAGTAGTTTTTGCGTGAAAGAGTAACAAACATCCATACAAACTTTCACATTTATAATATTAATTGGATAAACATTATTCCACTCATAATAATTGCTTATTCCTATACCTACGACTAATTCTAAAAAGTCACTTGCAACAATAATCTGATCAAAGCATCAGAAAGATTGATTCGTTTTGAAGATTATTTTCCGCAAACATATTTATGGAATATAAAAGCGAATCTATGCGACGTTATTGCTAAAAGATTAAAAGGGTTTTCCGGGTTTATCTGTTTGTGTGTGTGTGCAGGAAAAGTTCCTTTTAAAATAAACGACATGTGCAGATACGCTTTTACCGTTTTTGTTATTCTACGTTGTTTTGAAATTAGATTTGATTTTATTGGAGAGCATGAATTTGTGTATTTGGAAGATATTTTTTCAATGAGATAAAGGCAGACGATATTGTAAACAAAATCGCCTAAAGCTATTCGATTATTGAACGATTATTTGGATTTCTAGTAGGTACATATTATGTACTTAACTCTTGTATTTTTTTAATAATACAATACGCACCATGTTGTTCATAATTGCTTAATACGTAGGTAGATATTATGTGTTTAATCAATTATAGCGCTTTTAGTTTACTTTATAAGACTAAACATTTATTTAATATTATGTACTCGTCTATGTCTCAAGGATAAGTAAATTATTATAAGTTATAAAAAACTTATAAGTTATAAAAAATATCTATTAGGTAGGTATAATTACAAAAATCGAGGTTTCGTTCTCATGGTGAAGATTACTAGACGTTAACAATCCAGAAGCATTTTCCCTAGTGTAGGTATGTACGACCTTATTTGAATGTGTTGAAAAAATGTAACATAATTTTTTTTGGTCGTTTTGGTGCTACCAGATTAATTGTCGTGTTCGACAGATCAGCATTCTGGGAATCTTTCGGACAACAAGTCCATATTATCTTTTACTGACTTTATCTATCTACTATCTATACATGTAATAAAATCGTAGGAAAGTCAAAACTGTACAATGAATATTTTTTGAAAATAATGCTTAGGGCATGATCTACAATAGACTGAAGCCAAAAATATATATGTATTTTTAGAATTTTTGTCTGTTTGTCTGTATGTATATGTCAAGGATAAACTCAAAAAGTACTGCATGGATTTACTTCAAATTTGGTACAGAGATAGCTCGAGACCCGATGAAGGACATAGGATAGGTTTTATTCCGGAAATCCCACGGGAACGGTAACTATGCGGGTTTTACTTTGACTACGCGGGCGAAGTCGCTGGCGGAAAGCTAGTATATTATTATAATATAAACAATTCTGAAATGTGATATCGATTTGACGATCTAATTAGACCAATAAATAAATAAATAAATAAATAAATAAATAAATATTATAGGACATTATTACACAAATCGACCTAGTCCCACAGTAAGCTCAACTAAGGCTTGTGTTGTGGGTACTAGGCGACGATAAATATAATATTTAATAAATACATATATAAATAAACACCCAGACCCAAGAACAAATAATTGAGTTCATCACACAAATATTTGCCCTGACCGGGGATCGAACCCGGGACCGTCGGCTCAGTAGGCAGTTACTTACCACTGCGCCAACCGCGTCGTCGATATTATTTAGGTGGTATTCTAAACCATCATACGATATATAATTAAAACGGAATTAACACAGTCAAGAGGAGTGATTTAAACTATCTAATTTCAAGGGTTAGGTTAAGAATAATGACAGCGCGAAGTTAGGTCAGGTCATAAAGATCTGACCTTCTTAATTGTAGATAGAGTTACGAAATTACCAATTGCCCTTACGATCTTATTCTATGTTACACTAAGAGTTTGTTAGGGGAAATAAATTTGATCTAGTGTTTTTCGTATACCATTATATCAACAAAATGGGGTCGGATATTGAGCATTGCTCGAATTTATTATTTATGCCTTTTTTGTTTCTTCTGTTAGATGGACATTTGTTATGGGATATTATATTACAATTCCACCAGTCGTTGTTTGGAATGCAATTTGTTACGGGTGATGTAAAGAGGACTATCATAAAACAAAAAATCTATTAAGTAGATACCTAGGTATATAGGGTGAGTCTCTTTAACTACAACGCGGACAGTCGTGTGCAAAAACTAGTATCGATCCAGTATCTTACAAACTAATAAAACCTTTTTGTAAAATTCCGTCAATTATAACTGTTCTAAATTTAGAAATTCAGAACTCTTGAGGAATATTACAATTTCTCTGTTAACTCGTGCCTATATTTATCAAAACAAACTAGACTAGAGGATTCTATTTACAGCAACGTTGGCAACGTAAAAATATTCTCAATCCGTAGCGTGCATATTTTAATGTTCAAAATACTCTTTTTTATCAAAATTTCGGTTATCAGTAACCTTTCAAAGCTGAAAGTCTATTCAATAATTGAATATATATTCACTAACGCCGTAACAGAATGAAGTTTCGAACTTTGTTTTAATTATTGCCATAATTTTCAAGGAACTTGAACTTACAAAGGTAGTATAATATGTTAAAATTTAATTTTATCGCTACGTCGGTTTAACGGGTTTAATATTTACATAGAAACTTCGTTTACAGCTTTAACATATTTTAATCTCGTTTAATATTAGGCTAAGTAAATTAACGTGTTGTATAAGTGGCTCTTGAGGCTAATTTTGGATGAAGAATATAATGGCATATCCAGGCAGTGTTTGCGCGAGTTATAATAAGTTGCGCTGCAGAATTTGTAGTTTTATTAAATGTAACATAGGACTTAATTTGAATTTACAAAACATGTGTACTTTAAAATAGTTGAATATAAAATAAGAGTTCTATCGGCTTTATTTGCCAAACACACATATAAATCAATATATTATGGTGTTTGATCTGTTAAAATGACAAACAATCATGAATTAAAATAAACAATATATGAATGTTATTGGTACGTACTCTGTATTTACGTTAAAAATCACGAAGAGGTTAGAAATGGTCAACTTACGCTAGTTATATTTTACCGAATTCAATTCAAACTTTAAGAATAAATCGAGCGAGGTGTTCCCGCCTTTGCTAGCTAGTTTAAAACAAACACCTTCGTTAAGATACATGGCGCGAAACAAAAGAATTCGGTAACGACATGCAGCAAAAACTTTACGGTTTCCTTGTTACTTGTTTCGTGGAGTTGGGTGGTTTCTGCTCTTGGGGTTATTAACTGAGCGATTTTTGGTTGCACTGAAAATAATATACATATTATCTAGATGAATTAGCGGTGCAGGGAAAGGTAAAGAATGTCTTTTCGTACAAGAGATCGCTTTCATTATGTTTATAACATTATCTACTAAGTTTTCTGTAGACCAACATGAGTAAAATGGCCATGGCATCCTCATAGAAAACCACTTTAACCATATTATGCCATCACTAACCATCGTGATAATAATTGAAAAGAAATTATTTATTTTAGAATTTTCTTTGGCGAAGTCTTTAGCCACCTTTTTTATGGCCCGCTGCATACAAAGTATATTTTTAGTTATTGTTTTACGGTTGTACAAATAAAGTTTCTGAAACTTCATTGGACGCTGTTTTATAAAATAATTCCCAAGTAATTTCTCGGTGATATTGTGGTAAAAATGGAGGTTCTTTGTTTGTTAGTAGCTATAAAATTGTTGAGATAGTGATGATTTATTTTTATTGAGAAATATTTTTTAACACTGACATGTTTCGGATAAATTTCGAAGCAGAGTTTTAAAAAATGGTGAAGGCGGTTTAACTAAAATTTTGCCGCGGGATAATGAGAAAACCTAGTACATTATGAAATGAAATGAAATGAAATGAAATGAAATGAATTTATTCGCAAGAAAAGTGGTAATACATTGGTGTTATGAGAGAACATGTTCTACACAATTCGCGAGTATATTGTGAAAGGTTACTTTTATTACAGCTGTAAAATCATATTGTTTACGAAAATAAAGTCATACTTATTATCACGTCTCAAAGGCATTGTATCGTTAAATTATATTTGAAATACACCGCTCGTTGGAGCGGATAACCTCAGTGACATTTACCAACCCATGCTGAACATTTCTACGAATTCCTTTGTTTTTAACTTTTTCATTAATATACCTACGTATTAATACCGTATAAAGCGTCTGCCTTCATATCAAATAAAGCGGTTCATGACCCTCATTAAGAATGGTTTGTTAGGCAGATAAAATTTTTATGATTCGACAATAGCCAGATTACATGGTTTAAACGGACATTCTTTTTATGTCACGAATAAAGCGCTACATTGTTGACTCCCGTTTGCTGTATGTGTTTATTAAGTTTATTCTGGTTAAAATTAATGGAAATGATTGTTAACAATATTTATAGGTATATTTTTATATCTCAATACTGATATTGTAGTATTTGTATAATGTTTATTCATGGAAAATACTTTTGATTAAATTACGAAAAAAATAAGACGAGAAGCTAAAGGTAGATGTTTTATTATAACTGTCTACAATTATTGTGCTTCGAAGAGTATTTTGACGCTGCTCTTTTGAGGAGATTTATTTCTTGACCAGGACATATGTCCTTCTGCAAATATTTCAGGAATGACAGCGACTCGCACCAGTGACTCGCAAGCATGTTGATCACGTCATATGTCCATCTAAGGGCCGTCTATCTGAAATAATAAAATTATACGTTAATAAATGTAAATAATAAAAAAATCTGGAGTGATTTTTTTAAACGATAACGAAAGTAAGTCTTGGCCAAAATAGCTTCGTGGAAATATTATCATAATGACCATTACACATTCCCCTCTTTTATTTTGTTTTCCCCAAAGCTGTCTGGAAGACAGGAAGAGATCACTTCGTAGCCACAACTTGTGTTTACCTTTTGAATATAATATTTTCTTTTGTGTTTAATAACGGTTTACTCAATGTATTCATGTTTAATGCTGAACTATGTTACTAAAGCATATTATTCAATTGTTTACAAATACAATGTTCCCTTTGCAGTATTCCCTGCCACGTTAACCCAGTAAAAGCTAATTCACAGAGAAATTGTTGTTGAAAGGAATTCAATCTGCACGAAAGCAAGGATTAATTAATGTTATAGACACCTTATAATAATTTCATATGAATTTATTGAAGCTGTTTGCATATATATTAGAAGGAATAATTAATACAATGTCAATTTTATTAAATTGAAATAAACAATTTGACCGATAGATATCCAATATTGCTTGACAATTCAATAAAGTGGACAATAGGAGTTTATTAAATAAGACACCCCTTTCTCGTCTGGGACAGTAAATTCGATATGTTAATGTTATTGGGTACTGATGGAAATTTTATTACTTTTATAGGTTTAATGTGGATTTCATTAAACTGTTTAATGATTCCACTTTTGTGAGTAATGGAACGGCGTTTGGTGAAAGAGTTTGTGTCCGAAAATAACATCATGTTTCTATTGTATAATCTAATATTTTCTAAACGCATCTGTTGTTAAAATAATACCAAAGACAAATATGTGTACATTACCACAGAACAATAAATAGTAGCTAGCTAACATTACTAACATAATATATACTATTTTCTGATGTAATATTCGTCATACTTGACACATTTCTTTATTATTTAAAAAGCTGTTTGATAAGCTCCTAAGGAATGTCCCAATTAAAAACACTTTTCCTGGTATCTCAGCACGCAATAAGAATACAATTTCCAAAGTGTGTCAAAGGTCTACGATCTAATAGGAAAGTTAAAGACGGTGTGAATGTACCATCTGTCGTCACAATCAAATTAATTCCCGACCCAGGCGTGTACTTCCTCCATCTATATAGAAATAGCAATCAGTTGATTGCGGTTTTCTTCAGCGTCATTGATACTTAAACAAATTGGACCTAAGAGGAGCACGATTTGAGAAATTGTTACGGGATCAAATAAGTATATTGCTAATTGAAATTTGAAAGGAATCTATATTTTGGACTTCGCATAGCGGATCCAATGGGGCAATCTTTTTACTTATGTGAATGGTAGTGACACAGTTTGTACGATTTTGTTGGCACGGACTTCAGAACGATGTTAGAAATAGGATGGAAGTTATTTCTTATTTTTCAACTTTTTGTATTTTCAAACTTTCAGTGAACGTATAATTTATATAAACTTATTTTTAGTTATATTTGTGAAACTCATTTTTAGATTGTTTTAGGTAGGTAAAACGAAAATGTTAGGACCAGACACTGTATTACGAGTACTAGGGAAGCATAGACTATACTGGATCAGATTTATTAAATTGTGCTCATATGAATATGAGTCGTTTTTAAAAAAATTGATATTGTATTAATATTATCTATATTATAGGTATTAAGAATCAGTGTAATGATTTCAACAGGACTTTCAATACCAAATAAGTTAATTACAAGGTGTTTCTGACTAATCCAACTTATTTACAAAATTGAAGTCGCGGGAGTCATCAAGTAAACATGACATTTAGAGCATTCCATATCCCAAGAATAAATTGGATTGCAAGATCAATACTATAAGAATTGAAATGCTAAATCCAAAGCGTATTCAGCATAAGCGTAGTATATCTGTGTCGTATTTAACAAATCTCAGATTGGATAGACGTCGCCAACTAAATCCTATCGTAATAGCGTAATTTGCATAACCTAATCTTCAGGAATAGTTCGACAAGCGGCCGCTAAATCGACTACGGAATGTAATCGCGCTAATGAATATTTTTGTGGTAATCTTCTTTTTATCTCCGCGACTTCTTAGCCTTCCTTAGAAATTAGAATGGAAATATTTCATGAAATTTGTTTTCTTATAAAAACAGGTATAATTTAACTACAAAGGCATTGTACAATAACATTATGTAACGGGGAAAAGAACAAAGAAATTCTTTATATAAGGTTATTGCTTTTTGGCAATTCGCAAATATTTTTATTTAGAGTTTTTTACAACGATAGGTATTTTATACACTTTAGATATAGGTTCGTATTTATATCATACATATTGTTTATTCTTTATCATATATTTCCTATCTTTATGACCCATCAAAACGCTTACCGATATAATAAGACCGGGCGCGCACCACGATTTTAATTTTTGCGACACGATTTCAAAATCGCGCTGTAATAAATCGCAGAGAGTACGGTGCGCGCACAGCGATAATTTAATAGTGATCATTACTCACTTTCATCATGGATTTCGTACAAGTTGCTTGTCTTTAGTTACTACTTCGGAGGATAAGAAGAAGAAAAAAAAGAAAATTCGTCAATATTGGACTCATCCTTTTACAGCAGATAGAATTGTCAAAGGTTTCTTTTATCAGAAATACAATGAACTTGTGTATGGATACATGGAAGTTCATTGTATTTCTGATATGGATGTATCCCAAAAAATTCTTTGGCTATTATAGAATGAAAATTCCGCCAAAAGTTATATTATTATTATATTATTATTATTTATTACGTATATTTTGTTTCTTGCACAATAAAGTGTTAAATAAATAAATAAAAAATTCAAACTTTTGACAGAATAATGAGTTTATGTTTACCAAACAGTACCTACCTATATAACTACGATGTTTACTGTTGGACAGACGAAACACAAGTGAAGTGCCGGCCGGGCCCGAGTGTGCGATTTTATTATCGCAGTGCGCGCGGTACCATACAATTTCATAATCTGCATTTCATTTTCGCGACAATCGCGTCGCGAGCAATCGCAGCAAAATGTAACAAATCACAATTTTAAAATCGCTGCGATTATTTAATCGCATGTGCGCGCATTGTCATAGTAACTCATACGTTGTATTTCTGCGATAAAATAATCACGCTGCATAAAGTCGTGGTGCGCGCTAGCTCTAATTTTATATTAACATCTGAACAAGTGATTTAACTTTATTTCATCCAGCAATTTTGTCTAACGCGAAGCTTATAAAACATCAAAGAAAACGTTTCTGTTTAGTGCAGACAGTTCGCTTTTTTTCTTTGAATCTGAAAGGATTAAGGCTCTTTTAAAATGGAAAAGCTCTGAGAAGTGGTGACTAGCAAATTGAAGCAGGTTAGATTAAAGTAGACGTCTTTACAAGGACATCGTAATAATTTTGTTTATCGCTTATTGCGGTTTAATACAATGAAAACTTTATTGTATTACTAGCTTTCCGCCCGCGGCTTCGCCCGCGTTTTCAAAGAAAAACCTGTTCCCGTAGGATTTCCGGGATAAAACCTATCCTATGTCCTTTCTCGGGTATCAAAATATCTCTATACCAAATTTCATGCAAATTGGTTCAGTAGTTTAGGCGTGATTGAGTTACAGACAGACAGACAGAGTTACTTTCGCATTTATAATATTAGTATGGATACCAACAAATTGTATAGGTTAGAAAGAATGAATTGCGTCGAAGTATTTGCGTTCTTCTATCGATATTTACATAAAGGTTAACTGTTAGATTACCTCTAAAATACGAGGTCTTTGAAAGAATAAAAATGTTGATTTGAATCGCCATAGGGATAAAAATGGTATTCTACATTTATTTACGTGTCTATGGAAGCGTGTTGATCAAAAATGGTAATTCAAGAATAAAAATAGGTACTTAACAGAAATATGTAGTACCTATAAAAGTATTTTTTTTAGACAGATTAAGTATAGCATGTATAGCTGTTTCTATTAAATATGAAGATTATGATTAACACTTTTTGTACTATCTTATAAAATAAGACGAATTTAGTGAACCATGCAAACCACTCAAACATTTCATTTTTAAACATTTCAGTATTATCATAATATGCCAAACAGCTGTCCCGTGGTTTTTACGCGACAATCCTCCAAGGATTTTTATCTTCCATAATATTATATTCCTTAATGCTGTCTCTGAACTAATTCGTTTTTTACATAATTTTTAAATTTAGCACTACTAAACTCTTTAATACTATGAGGAATTCTGTTGTAAAAAAGTATACCTTGGCCCATAAATGAATTTTTAACTTTACCGGTAATATGGCATTTAAATTTTATTTCTGATCCTTGTGCCATAACAGTGTCAAACTCGCCGAATAGATTGGTAAACTCACAGGGTAAACGTTATAAAACTATCACACTGTACTTTATGCTATTGATATTTTTAAAAATAAACAAATTGTGAATAGAATATGGACGAGTACTATTGTTAGTTGTTCTGCGAATTCCGTTTTAAAGCGAAATTCATACATAAAAAAATGAAAATACCGGACGGAAATTCAATATGGGATAATATTCCATTAGAGATGAAATGTTTTTTAATAGTGATGAAAATGTATTTGCGATACATTAACATTATAATTTACTAGCAGTCCGCCCCGGCTTCGCCCGTGGTACATATTTACGTTTTCTCTACATAAGAACCATCCTCGTACTTCAAGGAATATAATAAAAAAAGAATTATCGAAATCGGTTCAGCCGTTCTCAAGTTATGCGCTTACCAACACATTTTGCGATTCATTTTTGTATATAAGAAATATTTAAACTGGGCAAGTTAATGAATGAATGAACTTTTCTTGAGAGAAAAAATATTTTTTTTCTAAAAATGAATCCTAGCTAGATCGATTTTCCGCCCCTGAATCCTTACCGATATTTACATATTCAATTGCTTGTGTAAGTATGAGATGTAAATCCATATACGGATGCTATGGTTTAACAAAATGTTACCTATAAATTAAAGTTTACCAAGCTTCACAAATTGAACTAATTGGTACACAATTTAACAAGTCTTTTAGATACACCTCCAAATTGCAGCGAAAATGTACAAGTTTAATATTACCAGTATTATAACACATTTCGCGGTAATTTACTAAACATATGCTTTGTGAAACACGTTATTACGTTACATAGCGGAAAATGAACTCTGATTCAATATAGCGGATGAATAAAATATGTAGATATTACATATATTTTCCATATAATTTGGGGCGCAAATGAAGTTCCGTATACCCTGATGAATGCTTTATCTGTAGTGGAATTAAATAATGTAATTATTGTACTATTATCATAATATTGTTTGGCCTATCGTGTAATTACATCAAAAATTTGGTAAGGGCCAAGGGGTATTAAGCTGGTCTTATTTTTCTCTAAATACCTTTCCGGTTCTGCTAAGAAATCATTCATTTTCAATCTGGGTAAGGAAAGCCACATAGTTTGGTATATCGGAAGCAGGCAAAAGTATTCCTTTCCATTAAAAAAAAGTTTTACATTCTATTTACTTTGATCACAATATGGAATCTATAAAAACAAGATTTGTTCAGATCTTTCGTCATAATAATAAAGTAGAATAGATCAAGATGGGTATATTAAAATATATTAGGGTTAAAGATAACCCGACGAATAATACGGACAAGTTGTAAGAAAGCTTTTATCTCATTGCTCAATTCAGAGTTATGGCCCTTTAAAATAGACGGTTTATGTTCTCCCTTCTTAGCCGTTGCCCCTAGATGTGACGGCAAAATGTGACGCAAATGGGCTTAGTCTATTTGCAACAATTTTAGTACGTTTTTACTATTTTCTTCTAAATATAAAAGGAAAGAAGGAAGAAATAATATTGTTGGGCTGATGCGAAATTAAATACATATATGAGAAACTTTAACGGTTTATGTGTCGCTAATATAAGTCATTATAAGTACGTTAAATTATTTGAAAATTATTTATTTTTATAGGCATAAACATGTAGTTAAACATAGAAATGTGTCATTATTCCACAAAATAAATATCCTATTATAACAACATTTCATATGTCTACATTAAAAATGACGCAGTATCACCGATTTTCTTAAAGCATCATAGTATAGGAAGCTTGTGTGTATAGGATACATTTATGGGATGATGATGAATATTAACAAGTTTATAATATATTAATCATAAATATCCGCATTGTCATGTCACGTAGTATTTCGTCGCTCACGTATAACCACCCTTATACAGGGGGATCTCATCGTAAACTTCGTTATGTAGAAATGCGTGTAGTTTGTTAAATTAAGATGCGTCTACATAAACTTTACAATTTACACTTCCCTTTAATAGCGTTATACAGGGTGTCCCAAAAAGTAGTGATGAACGAAAGCTGGGAGGT